>JANHFN010098634.1:0-10058 GCA_032468175.1 Toxicocalamus goodenoughensis
TTGGTTGAATCTTGCTGAGTGATGTAATTAAGGGCCTTTGAGCAATTCTTTTTATGGCTTAATGGTTTTGTCCTGGTTTGAATTTTGAGTGAGGGCTAAACCTATCACCCTGGAGCTGAAGGTCTTTTGTGTTGTAGATAAGCTAGCCCAGCCTTTCTAGGGCTATTAACAAAGGTGGGGACTGATTTCCAAGAGCATATATCTCCATGTTCTCATCCAGGGAGATATAATATTCTGCCTTTTTAATATTTCCTATAGTATTTCATACTTTTAGGAGAAGGGTGGGTATTTAACTTTCTGCACATGTGTTACTGGGGGGGAGGTTTCAAGTAAGTTTAATCATATATGTCAATTATGACATGGATCAGATGAAGGCCATATATTTGCTCTCTATATGAGTGAGAGAAATCCACTACCATGTCTGGTGTCTCAGCACTTGTATGTCAAATGAGAAAGAGACATGTGCAGTGAACCCAAAGCAAACTACACAGAGAATTATTTTTTGTTGGATTTGGTTCATTGAAGCAACATCAAGTGATGAGCTGAAGGTGGCGCTGTGCTGGCAAAAGTTATATTCTATTTAGAATATCACAAAGTAAGATCTGCTTTAGGTTGAGTGAGGCGAATTGCCTTAATGTTATAAAAGGCAGTAAACTTAACAATTAGTCAATTTTATTTCTACAGTGTTTCTATTCTCGGTTAGAAGTAGTTGTGAAAATTTATGATTCTGATAAAAGTTATGTCTGGCCTCCAATAGTGCAATGTATTGAATTTCTGTTCTAAAGTCCTGAGCTTTCAGTTTTCATATCTACGCTGCTAGCAACACATGATTTTATCTTATACTAGACAACCCGTGGCCCCATTGGGTCATTGTTTCAGAGATATTTCCTTTACAGAATGCCTTCAACAATGACAGAACTTCTAATAGCAATAGCACTTAGACTTATATACCGTTTTATAGTGCTTTACAGCCCTCTCTAACCAGTTTACATTCAAAGACATACGTGCCTTAAAAATAGCTCATATTGAATTGTATAGTGCAGTCAAACACCAGCATGGAAAATTTGTTATGGCATTTTGTATTCTGTCATAAACTGTTTTATGATTATTTTTATGTCATAAAATGTTTTATAAAAGTTGCCAAATTTCAATTCCATCAGAGTCATGGATTCCAGATTTTGGATGCACTTTGCAAGTGAGCCTCCTCGAGCTACCTTGGTTCAAAAGTTGTTGCCCTGTGATGCACCGTTTCACCTAATTAAAGGCTACAGGAAAAGTTTTAGTAGTACTTAGATAAATTCTTCCTCTGTATATTGTTTATGATAATTAACAGATATACACCTTGGCTTGGCAAAATGAGACAATTTCTAATGCTGTTGTACCACTTCCCAGTAGTGTTTTTTTCAGAAGTCTCATTTGCAGCCCTATTGATCCATAGGAGAAAAATATTCAAGATTAGAGGTGAGGGATACTTTTATCAGGATCCACAAAAAAGGATGTGCAAGATGTTGAGCCTCCAGAATTCTTCATTAGGCAAGACAATACAAAGAAAAAGAAAAAAATTGGATCTGATTTTTAAGCCAGTTAAATTCAAAGTCATTGCCAAAATGATTATTGTGAACTGAATGCAGAATATGAGATGTTAGTATATTAATTATGCTCAGTCCTCAAGAACAAAGGAAATGATCGTTCCCTTTTCTAACTTTCAGGCCACAAAGTCAGTTCACACAATTACAACTATGAATCATCAAGTGTTAATCAATCTAAATCAGAAGTGAAGCAATCCGCATTCTCTGAAAGCTACAGAAATTAGTTGTCTGTGGGAAATTGGCCTTTGAAAGACAGATCTTAATCTTGGTTTCATCACTTTCATGTCATCATGGAGAAAATCTATCTACTGTTTGTGATCTCCAGGAGTCAAAAAAAAATTGATGGCACATAAATCTGCAGCATAAATTTGAAGATGCAGCACCCACATTTCCTAACTCTTCCCAAATTCCTTGCTATTCCTTGTAGAAACTAATTTCTAATTTTTAAGTCCACAAATTTATGTATTTACAAAACTCTACGTTAAAATCCCTTTTTGTTGTTCAAATGTAATACATAAAAACTTTGGACTAGATATTTGGATGGCTTCCTTTCTCCTGATCTTCAAGAATTTGGTAATGACTTGGCTATTTTGTTATATTGTTTTTACTTTGTTTTTAAGAATTATTTGCCACCCAGAATTATGTATTTGAAATTGGCAGTGATATAAATTATATAAATAAATGTATAAGTATGATGGGATTGGTATAACTGTCATCTGGATGAGCAAATTTTAAATTAGCAATAGCACTTAAACTTATATACCACTTCACAGTGCTTTACAGCCCTCTCTAAGTGGTTTACAGAGTCAGTGTATTGCCCCTACCATTCTGGGTCCTCATTTTACAGACCTCGAAAGAATGGAAGGCTGAGTCAACCTTGAGCCTATGAGAATCAAACTGCTGGCAATTGGCAGAATTAGCCTGCAATACTGCATTCTAACCACAGTGCCACAATGTTGTTTTTAATTTTGGTACACATAATTGTTTATACTATACTTGGCTTAAATTTTTACATAGTATATATTTGTTTAGATCCAAATTATTGATATGGGGAGTATTGCGTCACCCAGCATCTGGGTAATTGGAGAAGCTCATAAGCTGTGTAAATAAAATAATCAGTATTAATATCGTCTCCACTAGCTTTGTAAGAGCTGAGAACATAAAAAACTGGAAGGATTTTTTTTTAAAATGTAATTGTTAGGAAAAGCCTACAAAATGTTGAACAACTTGAGAGAATGAGAGGTGGAATGGAGTATAATAAATATGAATGTTCCAGATAACAGCATATTTCATTGTGGACTAAAGAGATTTTAATTTAAATTAATTTTGATAAAACTCTATATTATGCCACAATATGTATTGTTGCTTTATTTTTAATATGTTATGAGCCACGGTGGTGCAGTAGATAGAGTGCAGTACTGCAGGCTACTTCTGCTGACTGTCGGCTGACTGCAATTTGTCAGTTCAAATCTCACCTGGCTCAAGGTTGACTCAGTCTTCCATCCTTCCGAGGTGGGTAAGATCAGGACCCAAATTGTTGGGAGCAATATGCTGACTCTGTAAACTGCTTAGAGAGGGCTGTAAAGCAGTATATAAGTCTGTGCTAGAGCTAGGTGCTATGTGAATTTAAAAAATTGGATGAGAATAACTCTATACAGTAAAATCACAAATCTCAGATCCTGAGCAAAAATGGAAATTTTGTTGAAGTATGTTGGGGTGGGGGTAGAGCAAGGGGAGCTATAATGTCTCCTCCCTAGATGGCTTCCCCTTTTTTTCTGCCCACAAGTTTCCTGTTCTCTGTGAGAATCAAATTTAATCAGAAGCCTCAAACATGCAAAGAAACAGAACCACACTTCTCAAATTGTATCTGGCAGCATGATTTCCTGAAATTTTGGAACAAGAAGATTAATCTGCATAAAGGGGAAGAGATACAATAGTCGATTTTAGTTCAAAAGGTAAGGAAAATTATTCGTTCCTGGCCATTATAGTATCCATTATTATTATTGCCTTAATTGGAACTGTGACTTAAATATAATTAAATTAATCATACTTCACGGATGATTCAGAATGTACATTAGAATTTTGCATTGTTAAAAGATCTTGCTACCAGCTATAAAATAATATTCTGTAACATAAGGAGCTGATGGAACCTTTTTTTTTTTTTTGAGCTAGAATTCAAGCAGGCAGATTGTCTCTAAATTTCTCTAAAGCAGGGGTGAGAAATTTTTCATGGTCATAGGTTTGAGACCGCAGTTGTAATCTATGTAGTTGTGGTCATGTGGCTTGGAGGCAGTTTTTCAATAGTTTAATTTGGTTTCTGTTAAATACTAAATTTGTTTTAAAGCTGCATGTAAGTTTCTACATGTCTCCCCGCAGACAAGAGTGGGAAATGGAAGAAGTAACAAGCCAAATTTGAATGCTCTAGAAGAAATCTAGAAATCAGGATCTACCTTAATCAAACATAAGGAAATCCTAGGGCTGTAGGTATTGGAAAAGAACTCAGAGGGAAGCAGTAGCAAGCTATTTCAAAGACCCAGGATTTCAGTCAAGCTCTAAGAGCAGGGTTGTCAAACTCACTTCGTCACGGTGGTGTCACGTGATGTATCGGGACTTTTTTCCCCTTCACTAAACTGGGCATAGGTGTAGCCATTGTGTGATGCATCTGGCCCGTGAGCCGGGAGTTTGACAGCCCTGTCTATGAGACCTTGACTTTCCTGTTTAAAGTAAAAATGGGCCCAAATCACCCCAGAATTTGCAGCTCGCTGTTTTGAAGTCATTCCTGAGTTTTCATGTTAGACCACTGAAAATTTGACAAACAATAATTTCACACTTATATAGGATTGCTAGAATCTCAAATTCTTAGCCATTTTTAATTAAAAATATACGTGCTTAATGCATGCAATGTATTTGTTTAAATTAGTTTCCTTTAGTTTCAAATAGCACATACAAACATCACAGATATTCCAATTAAGAGTAATAGAACAGTTGTTTAAGATTCCAATCAGAGATTTTTCCCAAGTCTCATTGTAGATGCCAGGGGTTGATTCTGGGATTGTCATCGTGCAAGTCTTGTATTCTGATATTGATTTACAGCCCATAAAACCAGTCTCATCAAGTTGGAGGAAACCACAGAGCTTAGGAAGGAGGAAGATAGTGACAAAATATGTAACATGATGTTACAAAGCTAACTTCCCTTTACCTGCGAACATGTTTCCGCCATAACTTCACAATGCATGTTTCATCATTTTGGTGTCCTAATTAGGAATGGATACCTATGGAGGTCATCCACACTGCTCAGTGCTCAGAATCTGCCAAAGTATTTCATCTACTATTTGAAGACCTCCAGTGAAGAGGAACCACCTTTTCACAGAACTGATAGACAACTGCTACTATATTTCTGTTATCTAACCTGAATCTACTTGGTTGTAGTTTCAACCACCTGATTCAAAAGTTGATACAATATTCCAAGGCAGAATAGAATGGGCTGATTACTTACTATGATCTGCACTCTTTGTTGTTTATAACGTACCATATACACTTTGTTTTTGACTCCATATATACTATGTTCTTGACTCATGTTCAACTTGGACACCCAGCTCCTTTTTATATAATCTAAACCATAAACCATAATCCTTCAGCCTATATCTTTCCCTGCCTCCTAAAATCATTCCCCCATACCATTAAAGATGCAATATCATATTTATTGCAGTTTGAAATGGAATTAAACAATTCTTAGCCTAAAATAGGTATAATTATTCCACATTTTTTTAAAAAAATAACAAAATATAGCATTATAGTTATTTGTCATAATAGTAATGGCTACTTAGGAGGACTATAAAGGTCTTGCAAAAGCCAGTTTGATGTAGTGGTTAAGGCATAAAAGCAGAAACTAGGAGACCATAAGTTCTAATTCAACCTTAGGCACAAAGCTAGCTGGCTGACCTTGGACTATTTACTTGTTCTCAGCTCTAGGAAGGAAGCAATGGCAAATCACTTCTGAAAAGCCTTACCAAGAAAACTGCAGGGACTTGTCCAGGCAGCCCACAAGAATTAAACATGATTAAATGGAAGGGGGAAAAACATTTTGTATATGGCTGATGCTTTTGCCTTCTCATCCTTTATAAGTCTATTCCCATATCATTCCCATCACATACATACTCCGGGTTTTTACCTCCCTTTTTTCTCTATTCATTTCTGTTAAACAATTTAAACATGCATATTCATTCTCTTGTCATGGTACCAAGAAACAAAAATGCCTAATATTAAGGAAAAAGTATAGGGATTTATTTCAATCATAGCCAGAATTTGTCAAGCTCTCAAAGGCTCTTGCAAAAAGAGTGATGTCGAAGGCTGGAATATGTGATGTTTAGGTTCTGCATTTTTCACACCTTGTGTGGAGTATAGAATTACTTAAATACAAGCAGATTCTTTCTTAGGTTCATAGATATACAGGTAGTCCTTGTTCAATGGCCATTGTTCAGCAAACGTTCAAACTTACATTGGCACTGAACAAAAGGACATACAACCTCTGCTGAAGTTCTGACCATTGCAGAACCTCCATGGTCATCTGATTGTTATATGGGTGTTTGGCAACCCAATTGGACACACAACTAGTTGCCAAGCAGCCCGTGATCATTTGCAATCTTCCTGCTGGCTTCCTCAGAAAAATCAATGGGGGAGCTAACCCTGAAGGCTGCAAGCTGTTGGCACTTGCTAAGAGGACTCCTTGTGGTTTCTGGGGACTGGCCAAAAAAGGTCCTTCCTGAAATCAAAGCAGGATTTTGGCATGGAGCATTTGAAACACAGGGCATTTGCAACCAACCCCTCCCTCCCAAATCAGAGGGAGACTTCTAGTCTCTGGGGACAGGCTCCAAACACCCTCTGCCGTGAACATGCTGTAAACACTATGTGTAAAAATCCTGCTTGGATTTTGGATGGAGCTTTCCAGACAGTCCCTTTGAAAGCAAAAGGATTGCCTGCTGGAGGGATTCAGCTCCACACATGACTGAATCCCTCTAGCAGGCAACTCTTTGGCTTCGTTCATTTAGCAACCCAAAAGATCACTTAACAATCTCAACCGGAATGACATCAAATGACATCTTGTTTAATGACTCCTTTGGTCAATGACTGAAGATTCAGATCTTAATTGTGGTCGTAAGTGAAAGACTACTCTGTATCAAGTGATATGCAATAATTTTCTAAGGATTACTAAGATGAGTAAACAAGAAAACAAGACCAGAAACTCAACTAAATTGACTAGTCAAGTTCTGAAGCTGCCCTATATTGACTTGACAAGACATTGTGTGAGGTGTATTGCTTTCCAGGTGTTCCAATTCAGAATGTGACTGACAGGCTACCAAGACTCTTCAATCCTATAGACTGGTTGGTTAGGTTGCCACAGATATATGATATTTAGATTTCAGCAAAGCTTTTAACAAAGTTTTTCATGGCATCCTTATTTTAAAAAATGATAGCAATGTGGATTTGACAGCTCAACTATTAGGTGGATTCACAATTGGCTCAAGGATTGTACTAAAAGGGTGGTTATAAATCATATCAAATCTACCTGGAGAGGCATCTCAAACAAGGTGCTATAGTGTTCTTTCCTGGGTTCCGTATGATTCAGTGTTTTTGTAAATGATACGGATGTGAGGGAATGCTTATCAAATTTGCTGATGATACAAAGGTAGGAGGATTGGTTAATAATTGTCATGACTGAGGGTGGGGGTACAATGAGCAGAAACAAATGTAATTAAAGAAATAGGTAGAAATATAAAAAAATGCATCTAGGTGAGATCAACAAAAGAAATATATACAGAATGAAGAAATTCTTCTCAAGGCTGCACATGTGAGAAGAATTTGGTTGCACTAATAGATCATAAACTCAACTTGTATCTAAGAATAGAATAGAGAATAGAATTCTTTATTGGCCAAGTATGATTAGACATACAAGGAATTTGTCTTGGTGCAAATGGTCTCGGTATACATAAAAGAAAAGATACATACGTCAAGAGTCAAGAATCATAAGGTACAACATTTAATAAAAGCCAAAGAGTACAATAAATCAAATCATACTAGGAAACAGTCAATATAAATCGTAAGGATACAAGCGACAAAGTTACAGTCGCACAATCACAAGTGGGAGGGGAGGGGTGATAAGGAGTGATGAGAAGGTTAATAGTAATAGTAGTGCAGACTTTGTAAATAGTTGGACAAGGTTGAGGGAATTGTTTAGCAGAGTGATGGCGTTTGGGAAAAAAACTGTTCTTGTGTCTAGTTGTTCTGGTGTGCAGTGCTCGATAGCGTCGTTTTGAGGGAAGGAGTTGAAACAGTTTATCTCCGGGATGTGAGGGGTCTGTAAATATTTTCACAGCCCTGTTTTTGACTTGTGCAGTATACAGGTCCTCGATGGAAAGGAGGTTGGTTGTAATTGTTTTTTCTGCAGTCCTAATTATCCTCTGAAGTCTGTTTCTGTCCTGTTGGGTTGCAGAACCAAACCAGACAGTTATAGAGGTGCAGATGATAGACTCAATAATTCCTCTGTATTATTTATTGATTTAAAGTATTTTATGTTGCTTCAATCAAAACAAAACTAAGCACTTGTAAAAGCTATACATTATAATCAACTGTACAAAACATGCATATGTTTATCTTTAGGAGAAAGTAATGGACTATATAAGTGTGACTGTGTGACAGAAGCTATATCTAGTAAGTAATTTGGCAACTAGACAGAGAAATATTATTATTTCTCTATCATCTATCTTATCATTTCTCTTTCTCTCTCTTTATTATCTATCTATCATCTATCTATTATCTTTATGATCTCTCTCTGTCTATCATTATCTATCTTCTCTAACTATCATTATCTAACTATCATTATCTATCATTATCTATCATCTATCGATCTATCATAATCTCTTTGTGCCCGTATTAAAGTTACAGGACTGATATTGTAACAATGGAAAAATTAAAGAAAGATAAGAGCATGTTTGGTCTCTTCTCTTATTTTCTATTTCCCCTGTTAGCCTAGAAATTTAAGTCTTGTTAAAGAAGAAAACATCAATGACTTCAATACCCAAGATCTAAATCACAGGAGGAAAATTATTATGCAATCACATTACAGAGTAATAAATAAGAGAGATGGATATTCTAGATGAATTATATTATTCAATACAAAAAAAAGTCAAATACTCAATATTGAGTATTTGAATAATGACACTGGAGTAAATGTTCACTTGAACTTGAGCTGGAAAACTAAACAGTGTCAAACTAGATACCAGACTAGAAGGCAAGAATTCAAGTCCTGCCTTAGTCATGAAAGGCTGTTGAGTGACTTTGGATCAGTCACTCACTCTCAGCCCAATTCACTTTACAAGATTGTTGTGGTAATGAAAATAAGAGAGAGGTGTGTTGGATAAGTTCACAGTCTTGAGTTATTTGTAAAATAATAAAAGTGGGAAATAAACAAACAAATAAATATTCCCATTTACTCAATGAATTGAAGGTCTGATTATACTTGCTACTTGCAAGCAGATTGCCCATAGACGTAATCTTTGAATTCATACTAGTAGTAAGTTAAAAAAAATGGTATAATAGTTATAGAAGTATATTAGAAATACGTACCCACATACAAATATATACTGTATAATATACTGTATACTGTATATATACTGTAATGTTTGCGCATTAGATAATTATATATAAGTGTAATTGTTTACTGTTGTAACAACGTATTTTTATGTTTTATTTTTTTTCTGTTGTATTTTTCTTCACTTGCTTTTTAGCTATTAATTATGTATTTGTGTTTTGTTCCCTGCTTTTTTCCTGTTATTTTATAATACAATAAAAAGTTTTATTTTAAAAAAGCATATTTTTTTCTAGACTTTTTCTATTTATTGTAGAATGAGTTTGTCATTTTTTCTTCAATACATTTTTTATTTTTGTTTCTTTAAATACATCTGTGGGTGAACAGTGTTGTTCCTGGTCTTTTAACATTTTAAAATAAACCTGACCATAATTGCATATTCCTATTATTAATATTTGAGAATATTGAATGATAAAATTGGTAATATGTAATAATATTAAATCAGAGTTTGCCATTTTATGTGCAATGAGTTTACTATGCAAGAAAATTTTTAATGATTACTATATTAAACAAAAATATATAAACTAAGAGATGTCAATAAAGTACATTTTAAAGTCTGAAATTCTACCCCCCAGGCCCCCCCATTACACTATATAGAGCTTGCTGAGTGAGTTAACAGAAGGGAGAAAGTAACCACATAAGCTGTGTGTTCTGCATGTTTGTTCAGCTGTGGGAGTGAAAAAGGGCGTTGGTACTTACCTGATACGCCTGTTCTCTGTGAGCTGTGAAGAGCATCCAGAAGTGGGAGGTGTTTCAGTCTCTTCTGGAAAGGCTGGGCTCAAAATTCCAGGACGCTCCTCCTCCTCCATGGGACACCTCCTCAG
>JANHFN010098691.1:0-10057 GCA_032468175.1 Toxicocalamus goodenoughensis
TTCTTGGCAGGACTAGACTTCCTGTCTCAGGAACTTCTCTGGAGTTTTTTCCCCCTCCTTTGCTGGTACTTTGCTTGCGTGGAGGGACCATTCAAAGTTACAATGGGACTGAAAAAAGTGACTTATAACCATTTTTCACACTTACGACTGTTGCAGCATTCCCATAGTCACAAGAGGCCAGGCGAGGAGATGCGTGCCTCGATGTGAGTGATATTGAGTTGGTCACACTCAGCCACTCACATGATCACCAAGCCACTCCCACCAACTAAGCCACACCCAGAGAACCGGTGGTTAAAAAATTGAATCCCACCCCTGGGTATAGGACAGTGATGGCAAACCTTTTTGGCACCAAGTGCCAAAGGTGCACGTGCACGTACCAAAATGCAACATGTGCGCATGTCCCACGCATGCACACTCGCCCCTCTGCATGAGTATGTGCCCTGCGTGCATGCATGTCCCCCATGCATGTGCCACGCCCCCTATGCATGAACAGCAGAGGGCCAAAGTCCAGCTGACCAGTAGGAGGCACATGTGCATGCGCAGTGGAGCTGAGCTGGGGCGACGGCATGCATGCCCAGAGGTGCCATAGGTTCGCCACCACGGGTAAACAATCTGCCATGGATAGATGTCTGGACTAGAAGACCTTCAAGATCCCAAGACTTCCATCCGTGGGATTCTGTCCAAGCGATGGGAGTAGCATGCCCATCTCTTGCAAATATTTGTTAAGCTCTCTAGTTTGTCCTGGGGAGGACTTGAGCCACCGTTAACACTTGAAATGCATTCATTTTTGCTGGGTGTTTTGCCTGAAACTTGCAGTAAAGGAAATGCATATTTAATTATACATGTATTAACTGCAGCGAGAATTGTATTTGCACAAAATTGGAAAAGTGATGAGATCCCTACATATAAGGGTGTGATTAGGAAAATATCAGTATGTGCAGAAATGTACAGATTAACGCTTGCTATAAAGGAGAATGAACAAATTATAAGACATGGGATTTATTTTATGGATGGTTGGAGAATAAAAATAGAAGTGAGAAAGAAATGGAGATTAGTGAAATAAAAAATATATGCTAAGATAGAAATGTAAACAGTATGATGATGATTATATATGATTGTTAAGATTACCATACCTAATATAATATTATATTTTCATTAGAAGATATGTTAAGAGGAAGAAATGAATAGAGTTATAATGTTGATTATTATTGTAAGATTAGAGAATTATTATCAATGTAACGAATATTGTAAATTTTGATTGTAATAGCACAGAGACATTTATACCCAGACGGCACACTGTTTAATGGGAGATGGTATGTTCAAGTTAAAATTTTTAAAAAAACTTATTAAAAAGAAACACTTGAAATGCATTCACACTATGGTAAAAAAAAAAAAAGTCTGATGTGATAGGCAAGGAAAATCAAGCTAAATCTGGAGAAGGTATTTGGTATTAAAAGTTTTAAAAGAGTTTTTAATAAATAGTTTGCTCTTTTTTTAACATGCCTTATGTTTCAGAATTATGTTATTCGTTCAGGCAATTTTATACACCAGGGGAATATACCACACTAATGGTTGTGAGTTGAAGGCTACCTATACTGTTGCCCAGAGCTACCCTGTGGTAGATGGGCAGCCAATAAATTGGATGGATGGATGGATAGATGGATGGATAATTGGATGGATGGATGGATGGATTGGATGGATGGATGATTGGATGGATGGATGATTGGATGGATAGATGGATGATTGGATGGATGGATGGATAGATGATTGGATGGATGAATGATTGGATGGATGGATGATTGGATGGATGGATGGATGGATGGATGGATTGGGTGGATGGATGGATGGATAGATGGATGATTGGATGGATGGATGGATGATTGGATGGATGGATGATTGGATGGATGGATGGATGATTGGATGGATGAATGATTGGATGGATGGATGATTGGATAGATGGATGGATGATTGGATGGATGGATGGATGGTTGCATGGATGGATGATTGGATGGATGGATGATTGGATGGATGGATGGATGATTGGATGGATGGATGGATGAATGGTCAATCAGTCAGTAACATATATATAAAACAGAGTTTCAGCAATCATGGAAACTGTCTCCAATGTGTTTGTGTATGTAAAATTTGGTAGCCAACCCTAGTAGCCAAACCAAAACCTTACACTCAATTGTTACCAAGACTATTAGATTTTGCAGGAGGGAAGATTCTGCTGGAGAAGACTGATCTGTATTAGCCAGAAGTCATCTGGAAAAGTTCAGACAGAATTTCTGGGCTTGGGACTGTACAACAATCTGTAATAAAGGTGGCAAGCTCATTTGCTCCTCTGGAAGTATCCGTTACCTCAAGAGGAAAAGATTCCAGTTCGCTTAACACTCGACAGTCCAACGTGCTGTATTTCTCAATCCTACCCACCTAAAAAGAGGTCAGGAAAAAGAGCAGGGAGGCAACATTTCCTCTGTTGGTGTCTGACGAGGAAGAAATCACAATTCACACATTTAGTTATTTCATAGCATCACCAAGTTGGAAGGGGCCAATTTCTTGCCCTGAAACTCCTGCTTCGGTTATAAAACTAAATTTAAAAAATCCACCATAGGGTTAGGGTTAGGAATGTTTCTGCTGGAAACATTCTTTCTTTCAGTGCCGATTGTCTGTTTGAATGCATCCACTAAAGAGGAGCTTTTTGCAAGACTGGTCCGATTGGTACACAGGCTTTTTAAAAACATTCTGTTGGAATCTGCCTTCCTGTAGCCAAGTTCTTGACAATGTAATGTGTGGCATCCTGTGATGAATGTTATCACACCCCTGCACTACTCGCATGTCTACACACACACATTTTTCAAGACTTTCAAATCTTTTCTTAAGTTGTATTGTTGTAGTCTTACTGCCAGTCTTACTGTAGATTTCTTTTAGCCAACTGTACCTTCCTCTTCCTAATTTCCCAACAGCAACCCTGTGAGGTGAGCTGGGTTGAGAGAGTATGACTGGCCCAAACTGCCTTTCATGCTGAAGGTGAAACTAAATCTCATAGTCTCCTGGTAATTGGCACTAAATCACCCAGCTAGATTTCATACTTAACGCAGGACTAGAACTCATCGTCTCCTGATGATTGGCCCAAAGTTACCCAACCAGATTTCATGCCTATGGTGAGACTAGAACTCACCATCTCCTAGTGATTGGCCCAAAGTTACCCAGCCAATTTTCATGCCTAAGGTGGGACTAGAACTCACCGTCTCCTGATGATTGGTCCAAAGTGACCCAACCAGATTTCATGCCTATGGTGAGACTATAACTCACCATCTCCTAGTGATTGGCCCAAAGTTACCCAGCCAGATTTCATGCCTAAGGTGGGACTAGAACTCACCGTCTCCTGATGATTGGTCCAAAGTGACCCAACCAGATTTCATGCCTAAGGTGGGACTAGAACTCACCGTCTCCTGGTCATTGGCCCAAAATTACCCAGTTGGTTTTCATGTCCAAGGAAGGGCAAGAACTCCCAGTTTCTAAGTGGTGCCTTACCCACTAAACCAAATGGCTGTCAGTCTATCAAAAAGTGCTTGGAAAATGCCATCTTCTCCTGGAGAAATTGCCCCAAATTTCTGACTATAAATACAGTACAAATTTTGAAAGGGGTCCTAAATCCATACATCTAAAACTTTCTACCTCTCATTCAAGGATCATATCAATAAAATCCCCCACCTCCCTCCCTGGTGTGCTTTCTGGCTGAATGGACAAGGATCATCTGCCACGAGAACATTTGCTTACAACATCCCTAAAAAAGAGACCATAAAAAAAACAAAACACCAGTGTTTTTTCAAAAGGAAACAAATCAAAGGATAGTCTAGCATCCCACTGTGTTTCAAGCCTGCTCGTCAGATCTTGCAAAGGAGGGGGACCCCACTGGATGGGGGGCTGCTTTTGAGCCCCCTGAACTGGTCAGCTATCTCAGTATCCAATTGTTCAGCTTTTCCCTAGAGAAAGGAGAGAGGGAGAGCGAGGAGAGTGAAAGAGAGGAAAGAGAGAGAGAGAGAAAGGGAGGAAAGAAACACAGAAGAAAGAGATAGAGAGGAAAGAGATAGAGAAAAGAGGGAAAGGAAAGAGAGAAAGGAAAGAGAAAGAGAGAGAGAAAAAGAGAGAAGGGGAGGAAAGAGACACAGAGGAAAGAGAGAGAGAAAAGAGAAAGAGGGGAAAGAGACAGAGAGAAAGGAAAGAGTGAGAGAAAGAGAGACAGGGAGGAAAGAGAGACAGAGGAAAAAAAGAGGAAAGAGAGAGAGAGAAAGGGAGGAAAGAAACACAGAAGAAAGAGATAGAGAGAGGAAAGAGATAGAGAAAAGAGGGAAAGGAAAGAAAGGAAAGAGAAAGAGAGAGAGAAAGAGAGAAGGGGAGGAAAGAGAGACAGAGGAAATAGAGAGAGAAAAGAGAAAGAGGGGAAAGAGTGAGAGAAAGAGAGACAGGGAGGAAAGAGAGGCAGAGGAAAAAGAGAGGAAAGAGAGAGACAGAGAGAAAGGAAAGAGTGAGAGAAAGAGAGACAGAGGAAAAAGAGAGGAAAGAGAGAGAGAAAGAGAAAGGAGAGAGAGAAAGAGAGACAGGGAGGAAAGAGAGAGGAATGAGAGAGAGAAAGAGGGGAAAGAGAGACAGAGAGAAAGGAAAGAGTGAGAGAAAGAGAGAAAGAGGGGAAAGAGAGACAGAGGAAAAAGAGAGGAAAGAGGCAGAGAGGAAAGAGAGAGAGAGAAAGGAGAGAAAGAGGGAGGAAAGGGAGAAAGGGAAGAGAGGAGGGAGAGGGAAAGAGAGAGAGAGAAGTATTTGCACTGCATTGATAGAAACAGGCATTTTATCCTGACACGCCGGAGAATTCAGCCTCCTCCGATGCCGAGGCAGGTCAAGAGGTTGAGGCTACCATGGCTACTGTGAAGAAGAGAACTGAATTCATTCCACCTAAAAGCTTCTTCCTCCCACTGAAACTGTGCAGAGGGGAGGGGGCTTTTCAGAGGGGCTGGTTTTGAAGCCTCATAATGCATCAAAGCCTCTTCTGCAGGGAGGCTGAAAGCAAGCGAAAAGGACTCGGTACAGCAAGGTTTTGACCAAAAAAAAAAAATCAACGTCAGTATGCAGAGGTACAGGTAATCCTCAACACAGGACCATCATAAAGCCTACCCATCGTGCTCATAAGTCATGGCAGTCATGAAGTGGGGTTACCCATGGTGGTGATGTGTCAGGATTCCGGCAGTTACCCCCATTTAAATCATGAGTCTCGAGCCAAACTTCCAAAACTTCCAAAGGATTTATTGGGAGTTAACATGTCCGGCACTGCCCAGGTGTAGTTGACTCTGAGACACATAAGTCACTGTCACTCTTGACCTTGGTTTTCCCTCCACCCCTCTGGGTGTATCCTAATTCATATTCTCCAATGGGACACATCCATAGCCCAGAGTCATCAATCATGCTCTCCAGTTAGAATTTTGTTCAGCAGAAACTTCAGTTACCTAGTTACTATCTTTGAAAAACTATTTATGGAATGTACTTTTGCTTTCCAAGCTGCCACACCGCTCTTTCAAACCCCCTTTTTCCCCCTCCCTTTCAGTTGGCAACTTTAAAAAGACCATAGAAATATTTTATGAGTCGACATTGGAAGTCCCATCCAACTCAATGGGAGCTGGGCTGGGCATAGGAGTTTCTGTCCTAATTTTATATTCAAGGTGAATTCTGGGCAGAACCACCTTCAGGATTTACAGTTCTCATCTTCCTGGAAGATTAGATCAAGGTTGATGTTTCTATAGGCCTTCCCTACAGCTAACTTTTAGATCCACTGCTGGGCACCAATGATGTGTCCCATCAGCATTCAGCCCAAGCTTAGAATGAATGTGGCCCAACAACCTTCTCCTGAAGTTACATTTTTATCCTCTTGATGATTTCCTGGCCACTTGTGCCATGAAAGCCCATGGAGGGTCTCCAATTAATTCATCATTGATAGTGGAGAAGGAAATCATTGGTAGGCCTCCATCCCATATCTTCTTCTTTTTGCCCTGGGACACTGTTGGCAAATCTTTTTGGCACCGAGTGCTGAATATGCGCACAGGGGAGCACTGGAAACCAGAAGAGCAAACTCTCCAGTGCATATGCGTGGCAATGCCGGAAACCGGAAGAGCAGTTCCCCCGGTCTTCCAGTTTCTGGTGTGCATGCGTGCGCAAAGACCAGCTGTGCGTGCCACAAACCAGAAGCTCAGCTTACCAGCATGCACATATGCACCAGGGAGCTGCTCTTCCAGTTTCCGATGCTCCCCTGCACGCACATGCATGCTCCTGTTTCAGCACTTGATGCTCCCGCATGCATGCGCTGGAACCCAGAAGGGCAATGGGTGATGGTTGGTGTGCTCAGAGTGGCATGCGTGCCACTTCCGGCACGCATGCCATAGGTTCGCCATCACAGCCCTAGGATTAAATAAGGCATTTTCTGCATTCCCCTTCATCCTTTATTTTCTTCATGGCTTCCCATGGCTCTTCTGGCTCAGGTCGAAACCAACGACTCGAGATGTCCCAAGTGACAGTCTGCTCTTTGAAACCCACCACTGCCTCTTCATTTGACAAAAGGATTACAATGGGCTTAATTGGCAGCCCAGAGGCAGGAGTCTATTTTTAGAAGATTGAAGCTCCCAAAGAAGGAAGTGAGGAGAACATTATTCGGCCAAAGCAGCTGAAACCAGCCACTTGTGTATCATTATTTATATCTTTGCGGGACTCTCTGAGTCTCTTCCCAAAAGAACATAGAAACATTCTCTGTGCTAACAATTTATCTCTGCAGGATCTGCTCCCTGTTGGTTCCCCAAAACAAGCTGATGTGACAGAAATAATGATTTAAAAGGTTACGTGCTAGTCGTTCCCGGCTCTAGGGGGCAGTGCTCATCTCCGTTACAAAGCCAAAGAACCAGCACTGTCCAAAGACATCTCCGTGATCATGTGGCCGGCAGGACTAAACACCGAAGGTGCACGGAATGATCTTACCTTCCCACCAAAGTGGTCCCTGTTTTTCCATTTGCATTTTTAACGTGCTTTCGAACCGCTAAGTTGGCAGAAGCTGGGACAAGTAACGGGAGCTCACTCCATAGGGATTCGAACCGCTGAACTGCCGACCTTCCTGATCGACAAGCTCAGCGTCTTAGTCCTTGAGGCACTGCATCCCTTTTGAAATAATGATTATGAAATAATGATTAGGCAGGCTTAAAAAATCCTACCAATATCAGAGCTGAAGTTACAAATACAGGTATTTCTCAACTTACAATTATTCATTTAGTGACCGCTCAAAGTTACAGTGGCACTGAAATATGTGATTTATGGCTGATTTTCATGACTGTGAGAAGTACATAAAAATGAATCAACAGACTTTTGATAATCTGATCCATAGGATGCTTTATTAGGGGAAATACTGCAGCATGGACCCCCTGACTCCAAAACCATGTTTAGGAGAGGAGACACTCCAATTTAGTGAATTCAGATTATATAGGTTTATCAAATCCCATGGTTACCTAACACTTCCTGCTTCCCATATATGGACGTCATACTACATTTTCATAAGAAAGTTCCAACCTTCCATGGACAACTCCCAACGTTATCATTATAGTCAGATTTCCTGTTATTCAAATTCCAGAAGATTTTAAGAAAACCATTAATATCTCTTAATGTGATTTATAATGTCAGAGCGCCCCAGCACATACCTCTAACTTATGCCAAGTACATCGTTTTGCAATCTTGTATTTTTTCTAGCAGAAAACACATTTCATAACTGTTCTGAGCTTTAAAAGTTCAGATTTCAAACCCAAATGGCTTCAGTTCGGCTCTTTGTATCCTCAGGTGTAATAACCAAATTTTCATCTGTAACATGTGATCACGTGATGAAAATTCAGATGCTTGGCAACTGGTTCATATTTATGACCGTCGCCATGTCCCAGAGTCATGAGATCTCCTTTTGCAACCTTCTGACAAGCAAAGTCAATGGGGGAAGCCAGGTTCATTTAACAACTGGGATACTAACTTATCAATTGAGTGGTGTTGTGGCCTAGAGGTGGAGCTGTTGCCTCATAATCAGGAGGCTGTGAGTTCGATCCTAGCTTGAGGCAGATATTTCTCTCTCTGGGCACGTTGATACTTTATCTGCTGAACAAAACTCCTCATTGGTGGCAGGAAGGGCATCTGGCCAGTAAACACTGATCTCCATTCAGTTGCCCAGACTCCACCCCAGCAAGGGATTCTGGGATCATTAAAAGAAGATGATGATACTAACTTATCAACTGCATTCATTTAACGACTGTGGCAAGAAAGGTCATAAAATGGGGCACCTAATCACTCGACCAATGTCTCACTTAACAACACAAAATTTGGGCTCAGCTGTGCTTGTAAGTTGAGAGCTGCTTGTAGATTTCTTAGCCTTTTTAATTTTTCTAAAAGGTTTTTAAAGATAGACTGACCAAGCTCCATTCCTGAACTGAGTGCCTTTTAATATTAGGATCAAAACACAGGCAAAGCTAAAAAATTTTTATCATACTTCTATCCCTTCAGGCTTTATTTATACAGGAACCTTTAAGCCTATGAAAAGTTCCAGTGTGTTAGAGCATGACTGCCTCTGTTCTTCTCAGCGACCCAAATAACTGGTAAGCGTAATCAGACTAGGTAGATTTACTTGGGCTGAATGGAATTTTTAATCTTAATTTTGCCTGTCTTGCCCTCGTTGGAGTCTGATTCTGAGGGGGAGATTGAGCAGCTGGCAGGGAGTGGGAGTGGGAGTGTGGCTCCGGTGGCTGTGGAAGAAATGGTGGAAAGGCACAGTCCGGTTGGGCATTTAGAGGAAGACCCAGGGCCAACCCCTCTTCACCTAGGGCATGCAGGGAGGAGCGGAGGAAGGAGCAATGTGGCTTATGGGAGAGAAAAGGGCCCTGATCCCTTTCATTAGTTGCAGCTGAGGGAACAGGATATAACAAGGGTGTTTGCTACACAGCACCTTGCTGGAAGCAAAGTGTGCATTATCTTTGTCAGGGTTTATCTGGGTTTTGGTGTCCTCCCAACTGGATGTGCTTCGTTATCTTTTGGAAGTCTGCAATTTATCATCCTGGCCTGTTGTGTTAATTACTTCAGCGTGGTTTGTGTTGGTTTCTTTAATTTCTAATTTATCTGTACTTTGGGTTCGGACTGCATTTCTTCCCTTTGTAGACTGTCTTTGGAAGAGTTTGATCTCCAGCCCAGGATAACTGGACATTGGGAGCCAAATTGGAGGAATTAAAGGGACTTTACCTATTTTTGTGACTTGGTTGCTTTTGTGCCACGCCCTTCACATCGCCGTTTCTCGGACAGGTGAAGGAAAGGAATTGGGAAGGTTTCAAACATGTTTCAGAGAAGATGCAGAAGATTTTTTGTGATAGCCTTTGAGGAGGTATTTTTTGGAAGATGATTTAAGGATAAAACATTGCTTTCAGTGGGACTTCATCCCTGGAGGTTTTTAAGAAGAGTCCGGAAAGCCACTTGTCTGAAATGGTGTAGTCCAGGGGGCTAGACTAGAAGACCTCCAAGGTCCCTTCCAGCTCTATTCTGATTCTGAATTCCTTTATTTATAATAGTTTTATTAAACACATCGCACTTTAAAACAATAAAAACGAATGCATTAAAAAAGAAAAGAAAAAAGTGAACAAAATAGAGCCACCTCATGAGAAGGAAGGACTCGCCGGAGAAGAGCCTAATGCTCGGAATGATGGAGGGCAAAAAAAGAAGAAGGGGACGACAGAGAAAGGGTGGTCAGATTGTGTCACTGAAGCAGCAGGTGTGTGAGCTTCTATGGACTCCAGAAGATGGTAGTGGACAGTAAGGCCTGTAGGAACATTGTCCATGCGGTCACGACTTCGCAACTAACAACAACAAATACTTGCTGCACAGGACAGCCGATGGAAGCGCATAGCACAGCAAAAATGCTTTCCGGTGGTTTGCTAAGTCCAACTGACTAAGATAGCTGGTTAATTCAGATGAGCAGAGAGACTTTTACCAGAAAGCAACTTTTTTT
>JANHFN010098701.1:0-10056 GCA_032468175.1 Toxicocalamus goodenoughensis
GGTAAGTCATTGCAATGTATGATTTTATATACCATACTTAGATCAGACCGAAGACGGCGTAATTCAAGGTTTTCTAGATCTAGAATTTCAAGTCTGGTGGCATAAGGTATTCTACGAGTAGAGGAGTGTACTTCTCAACATGTCACGCTAAATTCTCAGATGTTGGTGCCTTGATGGGCTATAACACCAGATGGTTGATCTGCCAGATGAGCTTGCTCTTGTGTAAGTGAGGACCAGGGATTATTTTTTGTGTGCTGTAATTCCAGACTCTCTCACCCACGCTCAATTTATGTGGAAGGCTATCTCTACCCAACTGTTATGTATTTTTTTTACACAAGGTCACTGATGGAATGGAAAAAGGATGGTTTTTTTTTTAAAAAAGTGAAATTGTAGACTTCTGAAAGGATATTGCTGCTTTCTCCTTCCAGACATAACATCAAATCAAAGTGGAGGAATAAATGGAAACCCGGAAGAGGTTGCTTTTTTAAATCCAGCTTTATTTCCAACCAATTTACATATCAAAGATAAATGGTGTAAGCTTTTGGTCCAAAGATAAAAAGTAAAAAGAGATGCTAGTAAGATTTGGATTAACTCCTCAAGGCTCTATTTAAGAGTCCTAGAATTTTAGCTAAGCACACTGTATGATTCATCTGGTTAGGTTATTTTGCAGTATGTTTTTGGAAGCCCAACAAGGGGTTGGGTAATCAAGATTAAAACCATGACTGTGTTTTGAGAACTCTCGAAGACTCTTAGGGCTCCATAAATGGAGTAGAAACTAGGCAGAAATAGAAATGAGAGGTATCCTGAATTATTTCCTACTAGCTAATTTTAAAGGTTTTAGAAAAATGTTTCTCAACCTTGGCAACTTTAAGATAGTTGGAATGCAGTACTCAGGATTCCACAGCCAGAATGCAAAATCCTTCATTTTCCTACAAGGCTATTAATTTTTTGTCTGCCTTCTTTTAATAAAGAAGCAAAAAAAAACCAGAGAGAGGTTCCATTTTATAGAATTAGCAGCTTGTAGCTCCTTTTTAACTTTTTAAAAAAATGATAAATTAAATAGATGCAATTATATACTTGACAGATAAACTATACTTTTAAACTGCATGAACCAAACTTTATTTTATAAGCAAAGCAATCTTTATAGATTGCATTTAATAAAACATTTTTATATCAGTGAAAGCTATTGCGTATATGACTAGTTTCCCCAAATTTTATGTTTTTCTAAATGTTGGTCTATTATTTCTGGAAATTTTTTACATCTTTATAACTGATTTTGAAATGGATATGTCATGTCGGGTCTTGTTTTTCAGCTTTCTTACATTTTCAGTGCTCCCCTATCTGGATAGGGCAAACACCCAGACAACTACTAGTTGGCAGCAAACAGATGTCAAAAACTTTGACTTTGTTCCATAGAGAATAGAATAGATTGGAATGGAATGGGAATGGGACTAGGAATAGTGGAATAAGAGTAGAGTAGAGTGGAGTGGAGTGGAGTGGAGTGGAGTGGAATGGAATGGAATAAAGAATCAAGATATGATAACTTTAATAATGCCCATATGGAGAACTTGTTCTTATTTATTTCCCTTTAAAAACTCAATCCTTTCTTAAAAAGCTATTCCCAAACTTCAGCATAGGCAACACTGCCAGCATCCATTGTTGTACTTAAAGTAAATAATCTTATAAACAAGACAGACAAAACATTTAAAAGATGTTCAGATCCTGAAAGATTCTTGAAAGCTTGTCCAAGAATCCTAAAATCTTGCACAAGTTCTCATCACTGTCCCTTTTTTTTACCTAAGTACTGTTTTTGGTGTGAAATTGCTCAATATTGTATACTAAAATCTAAACTCTTGGTGCTCCCCAACTGTCTTGAAAAGTGATGTAGGTGACTACATAAAATTAATTTAAATATGTGCCTCAGTGCATCAGGGCTTTGGCAAGATTTAAGAATCTAATTTAAGATGAATGAACTTCTTTTTGATGGTTCTCTTGCGATAACCATCCTTTTGCTCCTGTTAAAAGTGATTTATGTACATTTTTCATACTTATCACTGTTGCAGAATCCCCACAATCATATCAGAACTTGGATGCATGGTACCTGCAGGAATAGCTAACACCCAAGAAGATAGGCTCAAGATCCAGATGGATCTTGACAGACTAGAACACTGGGCTATATCTAACAAAATAAAATTCAATGCAGAGAAAAGTAAAGTCCTATGCTTAGGCAAGAAAAATCAAAAGTACACATATAGACTGGATGAAACCAATGAACTAGATGACCTACAAGGTCCCTTCCAACTCTGTTAATCTATATATCTATGCATCCTTTTATTGTGAAAAAAATAACAATTGAATCAATTAAACCAATCTAATTTAACAGGCATTGTAAAACACCCTTGCAAAACTTTATATTGTGGGGTCGTTGGTGTTCCCTGAGCTTGGCTGTTTTCTTGCAGACATTTTACTAAACTAGGTAACTAGGTAACATCGTTGAGTAATAAAACCAGGTAACTAGAGCAGTGCTGGAAGGGAGTGGGGTTTTCTCTGTGTTCATATACTAAGACTGTATGTATAGCTCTGTTCAACTATTTTATATACTCTTTAGGCAATGAAAAATCTACAAGAAAACAACCAAGCTCAACAATCAATTCCAAAGACCCTTCATTTTAGCCCTGAGCTACAAATATTCTCGTCTATCAAAACTTTCATTGACCAGACAGCCATTCATCATTTTCCTGCAGTTTTACTTTTGAGAAGACTTCTGACAACTAGAAAAAGAATGGCAGATGGAACTCATCTAATTCTGCAAAAGTCAGGGTGATACTCCAAAACATATTCCAGGAAACAGGGCTTCTAATCTCCCAAACCAAGGGCAGATCCATATGTATGTATGTATGTATGTATGTATGTATGTATGTATGTATGTATGTATGTATGTATGTATGTATGTATGTATGTATAGCCCCAAAATTGTACGCCATAGCCTCTAGCAACTAATTTGAACATTTGCGTTCTGAATGTCTATGGAAACTTTGGACAACTGCTAACATATCTTAATTTTATTAACAGTCTCATTTTCTTTCATTATAATGAGGCTTCATATTTTTCAAACAAGCATCGGTAGTTTGTTCAAAGTCAGGGAGGCCTAAAATACATTTTGCAATGATTGCTAAGAATGGTTAAACAAAAAGAAGAACATTTCAAACTCATGGAGTCTATCCAAATCTTTGGAGATCTGTACTACTGCCCTAGGCATTTTAGGGCCGACTTTGCCAATGTTCTCAGAATGGAGCAAAATAAAGGAATGAATTTGTTCATTGGCTGACTATACAAAATATGCACATACGTCCATATAATAGTTCAGAGTTAGCACTGATTGCAGTGTGATCTAATAATAATATCCGAGGACTATATTTTTTGCTGCCAAAAAACCCAACATAGTCCTAGGGCTATATTAATAGAGGTATGGAATTAAGATCATGGGAAGTGTTAATACCTCTCTATAACGCTTTGCTAAGACCACACTTGGAATATTGCATCTAGTTTTGGTCACTATGATATGAAAAAGATGTTGTAATTCTAGAAAGAGAGAAAAGAAGAGCAACAAAAATGATTTTAGGGGACTGAAGGCTAAAATATATGAGGAACAGTTGCAGGAATTGGGTATATCTAGTTTAATGAAAAGAAGGAGAATGGGTGACATGATAGCAGTCTTCCAATATCTCAGGGGCTGCCACAAAGAAGAAGAAATTAGGTCAACCTAATTTCCAAAGCACCAGAAAGCAAGACAAGAAGTAATGGATGGAAACTCACCAAGGAGACAACCAACCTAGAACTAAAGAGAAACCTCCTAACAGTGAGAACAATCAATCAGTGGAACAACTTGTCTGCAGAAGTTGTGGGTGGTCCAACACTGGAGGTTTTTAAGAAGAGGTTGGACAACTATTTGTGTTGGCTAAAATGCAGCATCCTGGAGGTCACGTAATCACCATCTCCAACCTTCCCAACCAGCTTCTGACATGCAAACTCAATGGGAGAAAGATGCATTCACTTAATCACCAACTGAATCGCTCAACAACGGCAGTGATTTCCTTAAGAATCATGGCCAAAAAGGGTCATTAAATTGGGTGCATTTCCTCCCTTATGAACTTAGCCACAGAAACTCTGGTCTCAATTTTCGACATGGGTTGAGGATTATGTGTAGTTAGTTAAGAATTAGAAATGCCTTTTCCTCTGGAAACTGGTCTAATCATTACAAACGTTCTGCATCACCTTCTATTTTGAAGTCAAAGAGACCTCCTCGGTCTTTCCAGCAGCCTTTGCAAACATTAGAGATCTAAAGCTCTGTTCCTCCTGGCTCTGTTCCTCCTGGCTCTGGTCTGTCTCATTGGAATCCTTTATGTCACCCCTCTTTCATAGCGTTCCTAACTCCATTCCTCCTTTGCCTTCTCCATCATCTCTGCCCTTTCTCCGCACTTCTTCATGCTTCTCCCATCATCCCAGATGGTCTCCTAACCGTTTGGTCTCCCTCTCCTCTTCTAGCAGTCGCCTGCTCTTTTCTTAACGCCTTCTTTTTCTTTTTTTTCTTTTTCTTTTCTCCAACAACCCCTGGGGGGGAGGGGTCTCTGCCTTTCGCTCTTTCTTCGTTCTTCCCCATCGTGGGCGCGTTTCCTTCGCCGCCTCGCTCCCTCCCTTGCCCGCCCGCCTCCCCTGCCGCCCCTGCGACGAGGCGGTGCGGTGGGCTTATTGCCTTTGGATTTAGCACAGCAAGGAACAATTCAGAAGGTAGACAAGGAGAACAGCAACCGAAAGGAAGACATGTAGAAGATAGTCTTCACTCCTAATATTCTGACACATTTATAAGCCCTTGCAGAGAAAATTGGGTGCAAAAACTTTTTGATTAAAAGAAGTTTGCAGAACCAGAGTCTGGATGGTGAACCCAAACAGGTTTTTAAAAAAGGATGAAATTGTGTCCAGCAAAGAAGGAAAGTCATGGTAGGTGGTAAATTATTACTTCGAGAAACTGAAACAGATGTGTGTCAGCCAGAGCCATCTGCTTGTGAAGTTGTGTTGTGTCCCAGGTGGAAGATACAAGAGGAGAGCTTCTGAAATTTCTTTTTCATCTGGTCCGTGTGGGCACAACTAAGAGTGTGAAGAACAATTCCAATTAGATTACCACTGACTGAAATGTTGTGAAGGAAGCTCAAGGCCCTAAAAGATCAAGGTTATTTTCATCTACACTTCCAGGCCAACTCTTGAAAAATGCCTCACCTGGCCAGCTATGCCAAAGATGGGGAAATAGAGATAACAGAATAACAGAGTTGGAATAACTCTATTCCAGAGTTGGAATAACAAAGTTGGACCTTGCAGGTCATCTAGTCCAACCCCCTGGCCAAGCGGGAGACCCTACACCATTTCTGGCAGATGCCAGTCCAATCTCTTCTTGAAAACCTCCAGTGATGAAGCTCCCACAACTTCTGAAGGCAACTCCTGTTCCATCGGTTGATTGTCCTCAGTGTTAGAATTTTTTCCCTTATTTCCAGGTTGAATCTCTCCTTGATCAGCTTCCATCCATTATTATTCCTTGTCTGGCCTTCGGGTGCCTTGGAAAATAGCTTGACCCCTTCGTCCTCTCTGGGGAAGCCCCTCAAATATTGGAAGACTGCTATCCTGTCTCCCCTGGTCCTTCTCTTCCCGAAACTAGTCAATCCCAGTTCCTATAACCGTTCTTCATATGTTTGAGCCTCCAGTCCCCTAATTATCCTGGTTGCTTAGGAGTCTCAACTTCTTTTTTATAATGTGGTGAATAAAACCGGATGCAGTCCTCTAGGTGTGGTCTTACTAAGGCTTTATACAGTGGTCTTAGTACCTCCCTTGATCTTAATTGTATCGCTCTGTTAATGCAATTTAGGATTGCATTGGCTTTTTTGGCTGCTGCTGCTGCACACGGCTGGCTCTTATTTAGCTGGTTCTCCACTAAGACTCCAAGATCCCTCTCCCAGTTCCTGCTGTTGATGGTTTCACCCAGTCTATATGTGTCCTTTTGGTTTTTCTTGCCTAAGTGTAGAACTTTACTTTTCTCTACATCAAATTTAATCATGTTCCCTGAGTCATAAGCACTGGTGTCTTTTTTTTTCTTCATACTGTATATATTTTTGTGCTTTTTTTTTCTTTTCCCATTATTATTCTAAAAGCAATAAAACTATTTTAAACAAGAGGAAGTGTTGAGACGGGGAACCATTTCCTGACCAAGATTGTTTTTCAGGCCCACTTCTTTCAATGGAGGGGTGAACTCTTAATTTAGCCCATCGTTTGCTTTTGGGCTGAACCATGGATCCTTTCCATTTTACATCTAGGTTTTCTGAAGGGCAGAAGAGCTGCCCTTTGCCACAAAGACAACACACATTTCGCTGCGGCATCGAGTGTGACCAACGGCAAGCAAACACCAGTCACAAATCCCTCTTCCACTTATTTGAATTTTAAAGTGCCCTCGGTGATCTGTTGAAAGTGTTAGTGCACACAGAGTGTTTCTGAAAGAAAAAAAAATAAGCGGCTTTATAGAGTGGTGTTAGTACCTAGAGATAACAGAATAACAGAGTTGGAAGGAACCTTGGAGGTCTTCTAGTCCAACCCTCTGCTTAAGCAGGAAACCCTAGACCATTTCAGACAAATGGCTGTCCAACATCTTTTTTTTAAACCTCCAGTGTTGGAGCACCCACAAATTCTGGTGGCAAGCTGTTCCACTATTTAATTGTTCTAACTGTAGGAAATTCCTAGTCTAGTTCTAGGTTGGTTCTCTCACTGATTAGTGTCCTTCCATTGCTTCTTGTCCTGCCTTCAAGTGCTTTGGAGAATAGTTGCTTAGCTGATGGACAGTGAACATATTTTGGGTTGGAAAAACATGTTTTGCCAAAGCATAATGAAGCTTGTTAGCATCATGAGGTTAATCATGAGGGGCTTGGTGTTGTCTCTTGGAGTTGGCTTTCACAGCAGTATCTGTTGCGTGGAGCTGATCATTCAGGGATGAAACATCAGGGTGAAACTTCGCAAATACATCTGGAAATCTTCTGTCTAGGCCACAGTCAGTAAAAACTGCTCAACCCTGTTACTTTTCTTGTTCTAACCTGCAAAATCCTCTTAGCATAGACAAATTCATTCATTTGATTATTGGAGCAGGCATTAATATTCTTTAACATATATCTTCTTCCAGGATTCCTGAGCAATGGGTATCCTTCAGTTGTGTTATTCCATAACCCTAAGCCTCATCCCAAACCCAAATCCAAGCCTAAACCCAACCCTTAACCTCTAACCCTTAACCTCTAACCATATCTCAAACCTAAACCCTAACCCTTAACCCTAACCTAAACTTAAATTTAGCCCTTACCCTAGCCCTAGCCTCAACCCTAACCCCAACCAAACCCTCATCCGAACCCTAACCCTATCTTTATCCCTAACCCAAGCCTAACCTTAATCCTAAAGTTAAACTTAACCCCAATCCTAATACTAACCCTAAACCTCATTCCAGCCCGAGCCTTAATCCCAACCAAATCCTCACCCCAACCCCAACGCTATCTTTATCCTTAACCCAAGCCTAACTGTAAGCCTAATGTTAAACTTAACCCCAATCCTAATACTAACCTCATTCCAGCCCCAACCCTAACCCCTAACCCTAACCCTAACCCTATCCCTAACCTTAACCCTAATTCAACCGCAACCCCAACCCTTAACCCTTGTCAGGGTTCCAAGTAACTCCCCCATTGGAATCAAAAACTCCAAGGCAGGCATTTTCCTCAAAGCTTGAAATTATTAGAGATATCAATATTGGCACATCTGGGAAAACCTGAATCAGAGAGCCCACCCAGGTTTTCCCCAAGTAAGGTCAAATTTCCTTCCCCTGCATTCACACAGGCATCCCATGGTACAATCAGGTCACTGTCCCAACTGTAGTTGACTCCCAGTCACACCTCCTCAGGTACAGGCTGAACGTGATTGATTCTTCCAAGGGAAGAATGTTGTTATGGCTATACATCCCACACTGTCTCCATCCACCACCACCACCACAGCTTCCCCATCCACTGCTTGTGGCAGCCCTGAAGATCCAAACTTAAAGATGGCCTCCAGGGCTGATACCCTAACCCAACCCCAACCCCCAGCCCTAATCCCTATCCCCTAACTCTTGTTTGTTTTGTGGGTCTGTTACTCATTCCTGAAGGAAGTTTATTTTTGGACAAATGAATGTTGAGATAGATGAACCAAGACTGAACAATCTCATGATGCTTTCAAGGCACATATTCATCCCTTGACATCTCCTCCAGCTGGTGAAATGTTTCTAAGTTAAACATATGAATGAGTCATTGTGAGAAGCCATTTTATCTTCACACATTTTCTACCTTTCTAAGCATTTAAGCATCAATTCCTGGAGATTTCTCTTGACGTACTTCGGGGACTGAGAATTAAGTATTCTGGAAGATGCAGCCTTTCCACCCGAATGAGCCATTCCTGGTGGGAAGAAGTCACGTCAGCTCTCTTTATTAAATGGTTGACTTTTGTGACCTCTGCTCTGGGCATTGGTAACCTTGTCAATTATGAGAATCAAATAGAGAGGCCACTGAGATTCCTCCTACTCCTCTGCACAAGAATCATGAATCAATTCATCCCATTGAGTCTTCCACTTGGACACATGCAGAGAAGGGACCTCACCGTCTTTCTGGGTCACCGCTTCCACTGTTAAACCGCCCTTATGTCTAAGAAACTTTGCTAAAGTTCAGTTGAAATCCTGCTTCCTGTACCTTAAATCAATCCTTCACTCTGGAGCAAGAAAGAAGAGAGTCTTTATCTTCCTGAATTATGGCATCAAATCAGGGTCAACTATTTAGTGATGACATAGATAAGCTTTAACAGAATAACAGAGTTAGAAGGGAGCTTGGAGGTCTTCTAGTCCAGCCCCCTGCTCAAGTAGGAGAACCTAGACCATTTCAGACAAATGGCTGTTCAATCTCTTGTTAAAAACCTCCAGCAATGAAGCAGTCACAACTTTTGGAGTCAAGCTGTTCCACTGGTTAATTGTTCTCACTGTCGGGACATTTCTCCTTCTTTCAAAGTTCTGTTCTCCTTGATGAGTTTCCATCCATTGCTTCTTGTCCTGCTCCCAGGTGCTTTGAAGAATAGCTTGACTATCTCTTCTTTGTGGGGGCCAGCCTATTCTCCAAAGCATTTGAAGGAACTTTCCCTGGTATGATGTATTCTCAACTTTCCCCCTAGTTTTTCTAATGATGCACCCATCACTGTTGAATTGAGTCCATCAACCTGGCTGCTGGTCACGTCTTCATCTCTTTCCTTTTACCTTTCCCAGAATTAAAGAGCAAGATCTTCGCAGAAATGCATCTAAAACATTCTACTTTAAGCCTGATCATTTGTGCCTCATCTGAGACATCTACTTTTATTGTTCTAGGATCCATTTGTTTGTTTTCGTGGTCAAACATGGCATTTTCAAGAGTACCGATAAAGGAGAATATTTATAGCTCGGGGATGAAGTGAGGGGTGATTTGCTGTCTGAGCTTGGTTGTTTTCTTGCAGATGTTTCATGGACCCAACTAGGTAACACCATCAATGGTATAAGGGAGTAGGGTTTGTGGAGTGGAGTGGAGGAAGAGGGAGGATGAAAGGAGAACTGTGTGGTCCTTGGTAGTTTTTTAAGCTTGGTTTTCTACTTGCAGACATTTCATCACCCAACTGTACAACATCATCAGTGCTAGAAGGGAGTGGGGTTTGTAGGGGGGAAGAGGAGGAGGAGGAGGAGAAGCAGAAGCAGGAGCAGGAGCAGGAGCAGGAGGAATATAAACTCTTTAGCATACTTGTTTTCTTGCAGATGTTTCATGACCCAATTTGGTAACATTATCAGTGCTAGAAGGGAATGGGGTTCATGGAAAGCAAAGGGAGAGGAGGAAGTAGAAGAAGACTTTGGGGTCCTTGGTGGTTGTTAGGGTAGTGAGAAATTACTTTATTACCCTAGCAGAGTTTTGGCAGCAGCGTCTTGCCAAGAGAAACAAATAG
>JANHFN010098774.1:0-10056 GCA_032468175.1 Toxicocalamus goodenoughensis
CCACAAATTAGGCCATGCCCACAGAACCAGTTAGTGGTCCCTGGGATCTAAAATTATGAGTTTGGTGGTCCCTGAGGAATGGAATGGGGGATTTAAGAGATGTGTATTGTCTTATTCTATGTGCAAACTACAGGAACAGGGTGAGATAGATACCGTATTTGTGCAAACCACGCCACAGACTACAATGTCTGTGCAGAAGCCAAAACTATATTTGTGGATTACCCTCGCCCTTGTACTGTCTGAAAAAGAGATGCCAAAATACCCCACCAACCACACAAGGGAGAACTGAAGCTGGACTCAACCACTGTTAGTAGTTGGGCTGCAAGCAAAACCTCGAGAAGAAGGCAGGAGAAAGGCGGGCTGTTTAGCTTGCAGTTTTATGGACAGCAATCTCCGTGTTCCTCCTCGAAGACTCTAGTGGATGGCAAGGGGAACAAAGATCCCTCTGACCTCCCTTTGAAACCAGTTGAGCAATTGAGTAAACTGCGAGTTCCCTTAGTTGGCAGCCTAAGCAGAGCAGCCCAGAACTGCCCATTGCAGGTGATAGGTGGAATCAGCTTCTTTAGTGACCCTCCTGTGACCCATTCCGTCCAAGTGGTTGCAGTGGGAAATCGGGGGTGGGGGAAAATAGAGCTATCTGAGGGGACGAAGAAGAGCATCTGGCTCGGGAAGCAGAAATGCAGCGGGAATCTTGAAATCACCTGATATTTACTCTGACAATGATATACGTACGTGATTGAGCTTAGTTAGGAACTTGATGCATTGCCATGCCTCAGCATGAGGCTGCTTCTATCGGCCGATAGAAGCGGCTGGTGATTCTGCCCTTGGGCAGCTGATAGAAGCAGCCTCGTGACAAGGTATGGCTGCCCGCGGGGTGCTCCTGTTAGGAGTGCCCTGCGGGAAGCCATGCCTTGCCACAAGGTCCCTTCTATCAGCCAATAGAAACGGTTGGTGACTCTGCCATCAGGGAACTTCTATCGGCCAATAGAAGCGACCTCGTGGCGAGGCGATTCTGCCCGTAGGGTGCTTTTATCAGCCGACAGAGGAGAGTCTGCCTGCGGGGTGCTCTAGCCGAGGCTACCTGTGGGGGGCTCCTAAAGACAAGTTTCCCCCCACCCTTCCCCCTATTTCTCTTCACTTCACATAGTTCAAGCTCCCCCCTAAATTTCACCTTATGCCTAGAAAACATGCTGGGCCTTCATATTGGGGGGGCATATTGTCAGAGAAACATGATATCAACAATTAATTGGCCAGAAACTTTTAAGAGCTAAGTCTGATTCTTTTACGGCTAACTTTAATGACAAATATGAAAGATTATGTTGAATTAGAACATCAGGAAAAATAAATTAAAGATTTGTGGCAGACCTGCCCCAGTCTGTTCTGTCAGGAACGACTCATGACTCCATTTAGTTGAAGCAAAGGAACTTTTACTGAAAGGAATTATTGGAGTAAAGTCAGGCAGAATCTGGTGTTCCCACGCAAAATACAAAGCTATTATTTCCCTGAATATTCCCAATTCCCCTCCCCCAATGACCAGTCTCCCAGCCAGCCAATGTGATGTCGGTATGATGTTTGGAGAAACTCTGATGTGTGAAACTGATCACATTCCATTCTCAGAGCAAACAGCTTTGAAGGTCCTGGTTTGGTGATGTGGTCTTCTTCTGTTGTCACTTCCCCCTCCCCACTATTAGATACACAGGTGGGGATTGCGCCAAATGTCTCCCCCTCCCTTCCCCCTTGATGGCAGGAACCTAATAAGGTGCCAGGCTGACAATGGATATCCTGACATGCTGCCCCCTCTTGATAAGTACGTTAGTACTCAAAAGAAGAGAGAGAGAGAAAACAAGGAAAAGCAGGGTTAGATCATTTTGGTTTGTCAGGATATTGATTGTAGAAGTGTTTAAGGAGTCAGGGGCTTTAACATGTTTGAGATCCACCCACTTCATTTCAGAAGGGGGAAAGTTTTTCCATGCTACCAGGAATCTTCCATCAGTGTTTGTGGGAATCCTGAGTGTCTTTGACTTCAAAATGTTGCTCCCCTTTGATTACGAGAGGCTCAGGTGGAGGTAGTTGCATCAGGCCCGGGGGGGGGGGGGAGAGGGTCTCAGATTTCAGCAGACTTCAGTGGAAGATTGGGTGATTTGCAAGTTCGAGTTCTACTGATTTGGGGAATTCAAGTTCTACTGTGACTGGATTAATCAGGTGTTTAATGGGAAAAGATCCAACATACTTGGGTCCCAGTATTTTGAGGGTTGCTTGGATTGCAAGTACTTGGTAGATAAATACATCCGATCCTCTACATTAAAGTCCTTAGGCTTCATGCATTTTTCATCTGCTTCCTTTTTATAGGCATCCTTCACCTCTTCCAGTGATTTTCTAACCACTGGCCGGATGGTCTATAATTGGGTTATCCAGTCTTTGAGAGAGGTGACAGATGGGGTGGCCATGGGTAATTCAGGTATTGAGGCAAAGTCTTGGGCCATGGCCCTTTGAATGGGGTGAAGCCTGTGCTGCTATGGATGGAATTATTGTACGCTACTTCAGCAAATGGAAGGAGCTCCATCCGGTTGTCTTGCTGGTAGTTTGTATAACACTTAAGATACCACTCTAGAACCTCATTGTCCATTCACAACCCTCATTAGTCTAAGGATGATGACTGGAGTTTAGCCCTGGGAGATCCCCCAAAGTCCTAGAAACTCTTGTCAAAACTTTGAGGTGAATTGCAGTCCGTGATCAGAGGTTATTCCTTGAGGAGCCCCTGCAATCTATAAACAGGTTGAATGAAAAGTTTAGCCTACGTAAGGGCAGATGGGATCTTTTGGCAGGGTATGATATGTATTTGTTGCAACAAAAGGTCCATTACAACCAGTGATGGTATTCAGCCAGTTTGCAGTGGATCGGGTGAACCAGTAGGAAGAATTTGGCATGGGTCGCCAAACTGGTAGTAAGTTTTGGCTGGCCACACACACCCCCACCAGGTCACCCTTCCACCTGATGCTCGCTCACACCGCCCACCTGCCTGCCATTTACCTAAAGTTTTTCTTTTTTTCCCGCTCCCAATAATCAGCTGTAGATAAGATCAGCTGTGCTGAGATTCCCCTTGCTGAGGCCCAGGAAGGCAAAAAATAGAAGGAGGAGCTCAGCCCCCCTCCATTTTGTGCCTTCCAGAGCCCCAGAGGAGACTTAGGGGAGCAAAAATGCCCCCCAGAGGCTCTTCTGAGGCTAGGAAGCTCCCAAAATGGAGCTTGGAGGGGTGCTGAGTGCCCCTCCCATGCTCTGTTCCTTTTCTTCCAGAGCCCCAGAGGAGCCTTAGGGGAGCAAAAATGCCCCCCTCCAGAGGGTTCTCTATAGGTAAGAAGCTCCCAAAAACAGGTGGGGGCTGCAAAAAAAAAGCCTTCATTCCCACCCAGTCACATGGCCATGCTCACCAAGCCATGCCCACAGAACCAGTAGTAAACGTTTTTGAATCCCACCATTGATTACAACCAGATCACCATACTTCTTGAGCTCTCAGGAAGTTCTACAATAAAGTCCATGGAGATTTCTTTCCATGGAGGGCTCTGCTCTGCTATTGTTTGAAGGAGTTATGTGTTCTCCCTTGCCGTCTTTTGACTGAGGCAGATACTAGGCAACTTGCTTTGTAATCTGCAATGCCCTTTTTCAGCAATGGTCATCAAAATGGTTGTTTGACCAAATGGAGCATTTTTTATGAACCCAAAATGTCCCACAGTTTTAGATTCATGGCTTTTCTCTAGAATCAACAGTCTTTGGCTTTTCAGGATGCACAGTTTAGCTCCCACAAATGCTCCCACATCTCTCATAGTGCACTCATCCTTATGTTTCTGGAACCATTCATCTCCATCCTGGGTTCTTTTTAAGGTGGCTTCAGTGCATTCTGCTTTTGCTTTCGTTTGTGCCTTGGTGGTTACTGGTGCCTCTAGTTGGTGGGAAGGGATGATTGGTTTGATTATTTATGGCTTAGGTCTATTATACTGAGTCATTATAGATAGTGTGTCAGCTAAGAAATTTTTCAGGAGGTATTTCAGAATGAAATTGCAACAATTAAAGTATTGCACCCATTGGACTTATTTGGGCGATAGTTTTTGGGGGTGGTTAGGACCTCTAGATTTTTGTTGTTTGTCCACACCTTGAAAGGAGCCTTAGCCCCCTCCAGGAAGTGTCTCCATATAAGCAATGCCCATTGCACTGCATATGCCCCTTTTTCCCAAATGGCCTACCAACGTTCGGTGTCAGTGAGTTTTTTGGATGTGTAAATGCAGGGCCCCCACAGCCATATCACTGGCATCTGCTTGGATGACAAAATGAGTGTTAAGGTCTTGGTGCTTCAGGATTGGCTCGGCCACAAACAGGCATTTAAATTTCTCAAACGTCGCTTGGCATTTCATTGTCCATTGGAGTGGCTGACTGGGCTTGGGCATTCATTCCCTCCTTTTTGTTTTTATCAAGTTCATGATGGGGCGGGTGATTGGTGTGAATGAGGGAATGAATTGCTGATAGAAATTTGTGAATCCCCAAAAGCTCTGCAATTGTTTCCTAGTGTGGGGTGGAGCCCAGGCCAGTACCAGACGGACTTTCTCTGAGTCCATTTCTATCACTTTGTGGGATATGCAGTAACCTAAGTAGACAATTTTGCTTTGATGGAACTCACATTTAGAAAGTTTAGCATATAGTTGGGCAGTGTGAAGTTTCTTTAATACTCCCCGTACCAACCTGACATGCTCCACCATAGTTTCGGTATAGATTAAAATGTCATCTAAACATATGAGCACCCCTTTGTATAATGTTCATGCAACACTTCATTTATCAGCTGCATTAAGACTGCAGAGGCTCATTGCAGTCCAAACGGGAGCACTCTAAGTTGGAAACATCCTAAGAGGCAGTTGAATGCTGTCTTCCACTCATCTCCCTCTTTGATTCTAACTTGGTAATATGCTTCTTGCAGGTGTAGCTTTATGAAGGTTTTCCCCTTTGCCAGATGGGCCAACATGTCTTTCATTAGGGTCAGGGGGTAAATATTTTCTATGCAGGTAATGCTCTATAGGCCACACGTAGACAAAAGGGCCCCATATTTCTTTTATTTGAACAGAACTGGGGTAGCTACCCAGGGTTGGGCCAGTTGGATGAACCCTTATTCTAGATTTTTGTCAGTGAAAATCTGTAACTCACCCAGTACCCTAGGGGTTATTGTGTATTGGTTAGATTTGGGTAATTTGGCCCCTGGTAGGATTTCTATGGAACAGTCAGTGGGCCGGTGGGGTAAGAGTGCATTCAACCCCTTTTTGCTAAATATATCACGTAGCTCTTGGTACTCTTTGGGGATTTATGGGCATCTTCTGTCTGGGGTCCTGAACCCTCTGGTCCCTCCTCTGATTTTTCCCTGGGTTTGTCCATCATATTTTTAACAGCCCCCTCTTCTAGTTCACACAGGGGTTCAATTTCAGCAGCCACATTAGCCCCAGCACCAGTGGTCTCTTCATGCCAGGGGCCACCATAAAGCTCAGAGTCTTGGCATATGCCTCTATCCATGAATTCACCAGTTCAGTGATGAATTTCACAGAGATCCCCCCCCCCCCGCTATGAAGCCATCCAGCTGGCAGAAGGCCACTGGCATCCTAAGCTGCTTGAGTCTAATTTCTAGCTTCTCAACTAGGGCACATACTGAGGGCACATACCTATCTTCTCAATTAGGGCACATTGACCAGGCCTCTGGTACAACCTGAGTCCAGGAGGGCTGGCAAGCTTGCTTTGAGTCCCAAGGATTGGACCACTAGTTCTATTAGGACGTCATTGGGATGATGGAGCCACTTATTAGGGGGTCATCATCAGAGTTGGTCTCAGTTTCCCCAGGGCCCTCCACCAGGTTGGTCGGCATTCCATCGCCCCTCCTGGGGGATGAGGAGAATTCTATAACTTGTATTCCTTCCAGGGTGTTCCCTGGGTCCATGACAGTGGCTTGGTGGGTTCCTTTGTGGGCTCAGGGGTTGGTTTTTTCACTGGGTGGCCTTTCAGGATGGTTTTGATGTGGTCCCTGGCCTTGCAATTAGCCACAGGATCTTTGAATCACTTGCGGAGGACAGTCATGAAGTGGTTCAGACTTCCCAGCTCCAGGGCATTGTTATTGTAGAGGATCACCATCCACTGGGCAACTGGTCCCTCCAGGACCATAGTAACGCATCTCACCTTGGCCTCTTCGGTGGGTATTTCTGAGCCATACTCAACTATATAGATTCAGACCTGGACCAAGAAGAATCCCAGTTGCTGGGGTCTCCATTAGACGCCAGACCCAGGGCAAGTGTTTTGCGGCTCTCCGCCCCCCTCTCGAGGCTGGTCCTACAGGTGCTCCCTGCTGGGCAGCCATCTCTGGTGCTAGTCGTTGCTGCAATGGGGATGGATGTTCCATTGCCAGCTGCGGTGGGGGGATGGATGCTCATCAGGTTGCCTTAGCCGAGCCAGGATTTTGCGCACTTTGAGATTCTCAAAGGCCCCCCATGAATTTTATGGCTTGTTCCATCATCCAGTTTGCCCGGTCGCTCTCTCCATGCTCTTGCTTTTTTCCTCCAGTCCTTTCAGCTCGGCTAGCTTATCATGTTGGGGGCTGCCTCTGCCACCATGGGTGAATGTCACCCCTTGGGTTTTCTCTTCCCACTCTTCTTTTCGCCTGACCCTTAGGGACCATTGGGGGTCTCGGCAGGTCATCTTCCCACAGACACTTGGATACATCCAGTCCTCCCGGGGGGGGGGTGTCTCGTAGATGCCTCTCCTCAGGTTTCAATTTCTTCTTGTTCATTCCCTTGAGTTGACATTGTATGCACTGCCCCCATGGTAAAGGTAAAATCCTCTCTGAGTTGACCAAAATTGCTGATTCTGCCTAATATCAGACCTGCACCAGTTTGCTCTCTCAGGAAAGTAAGACTCATGACTCCATTTAGTTGAAGCAAAGGAACTTTTACAGAAAGAAACTGATTGCAGTAAAGTCAGGCAGAATCTGGTGTTCCCACGCAAAATACAAAGCTATTCTTTCCAATTCTCAATCCCTCCTCCCATAACCAATTCCCCAGCCACCCAATGTGATTCCAATATGATGTTTTAAGGAACTGGTAACATTTCTTTCTCAGGGCAAACAGCCTTGAAGATCTTGGTACAAGCCAGTTTGGTGATGTGGTCTTCTTCTGTTGTTACTTCCCCATCCCTATTGCCCATTATTAGATACACAGATATGGATTGCCCCAAATATCTCCCCCCACTTGCCCTTTGATGGCAGGAACCCAGCAAGGCACCAGGCCAACAATTGAGATCCTGACATTTGCAGACAATATACTAGTAATTGTTCAGTTCAAAGGATCCAAAAGATATACAATAGTTAAAGAAGTTGGAAACTAAATTAAAAATTGCTGAAACAGAACTTCATAAACAGTGACTTGAAATTCAGGGATACGCCTGAAGATTTTGGGGAAAAATATTCAGAAATAGAAATGGAAAAGTTACTTAAAACATTTTTCATTTGGATATAGATGAGACTTTGGAAATTCAAGAAATTTATACAACAAATTCATAGACAACACAAAAGAAAATTACTTAATGCTATCCTTGTTGAATTCATATATTTTAAGACAAAAGAAGCAATGCTAGAGAAAGGAGTGACATTTCCTTTAAACACAAAAACTGAATAATTGTAATGCAATTGGATGTACCTTAGGATGTATTTACACAAAGAGGGAAAACTAAGAATTATTCTTCTAGAAAGACATAGCACTATTCCATTCTATCTAGAATGGGGTGTGGAATTAATTTTCCCAAGAGGCACTTGAGAAACTGGGGCTGTTTTCGAGGGCTGAACAAATAGGTTTCCTGTTGCCCTTTTCTGAGATATTGTCGGCCCCATCATTGTTGGCATAGATTTTGGTGACTTTGGCTGCCAGCACCAACCTATGCTGCATATAGGAGGGGGTGGTGGAATGTGGAGCTTTGCCTCACCTCATTTCAGACTGGCCTGGCCTACGTGCCATTCTTCTGCTTCCACTGACACACTCCCACTCACTCACTATCTGTGGGAAACAGTCTACCTACATGGCTGCAAGGCCATGTTTTGACTGTGGAGGTAGTGGAGTGGCTAACAAATTATCAAAATAGGTGAAAAATAATTAAAATATCAAAAACATCCAACATAAAAATATTATTAAAAACAGTGCTAAAACTACATCTACAAGAGCCAACACATGGATGGGACAGGGTTGAGATCTTTTACCCCGTATGCCAGGAGTGTCAAATTGGATTTCTTCAAGGGCCGGATCAGCATTGTAGTTCTCCTTTGCAGGTCGGCGGTGGGTGTGGATGAGCAGGATGGATGCCTCCTGAAGCACCTTGCTAGCCAAAATGGGGGATGGGGCATTTGCGTGTAGCCCCCGTGTCTCATTTTTGCCCTCCATGACTTCCTGAAGCACACTGCTGGCCCATTTTCAGGCTGTTTTTCAGCCATTTTGGCCTGGTTTTGGCCCATTTTGGCCCAGTTTTCAGTCCAGTTTCAGCTGGCAGAAAGCTGCAGGAAGCCATGGCGAGAACGAGGCATGGGTTGGGGGCATTTTAACCATCAGAGGCACCACGGGCCAGTCCCTTGATATTTCCAGGCTGGCCCTATGGGCTGGATTTAAGCACCTCGCAGGCTGGATCCGGCCCCCAGGCCTTGAGTTTGACTCCCCTGCTGTAAGCCACTTCTAGCAGGGAGCGCCCCCTCAGGACCCCAGTCAAATGGCCAAAACTAGATTTTGATACCCTTCCAGAAGGCCAAAAGGGAGGGGGCAGTTCTCAACTCTGGTGGAAGAAATTCCACAGGGATGAGGTCATAGCAGAAAAGGCTCTTCTCCTTTGATCACTGCTTCAATTTCTTAGCAGATGGGATCTGTGGCAGCCACTTCCATTGACATGAATGGGGCAGGTGTGTCCCATCGAGGAGAGATGGCTCCTCAGATACCCTGGAATCATGCCATGTAGGGCTTTAAAATTAATGACCAATACCTTGAATTGGCTCTGGACACAAGGTGGCAACCAATCAACTCATGCAGGAATAGTATTATATATGTAGCCCTACGAGATCCCAAGACTGTGCATGCTGCAGTATTCCACACCAGCTGCAGCTTCTGAATACTCTTCAAGGATAGTCCCATGTAGAGTGTGTTGCAGTAATCAATTAGATGACTAGAGCATGAGTGACCATGTACAAAATGTGCAAAATATGTGCATAAACATAAATGGCTTGTACAACTTTAAAGTATGGAACCATACACCCTTCTAATCAGAAAAAAACTAATTTGAAAAATGCTCTTGAAAATGAACAAATGTTTTAGTAAACAAAGTCCAAGAAATCAATAGTAATTTGTTTCAAAAGTAATATAGTAATGGTATCTAGTGTAATAAGTGTTAATATATACGATCATAATTGAGCCCAAAAATCCCCTTGCTATGTGAAGTGGCCACCTTTTTGCCACAGTTGTTAAGTGAATCACTGCAGTTGTCAAGTGAATTGTGCATCATTAAATGAATCTGGCTTCATCCATTGACTTTGCTTGTGGAAGCCGGCTGGGAAGATTACAAAGGGTGTTCACATGACCTTTGGAAAGTGCAACTGTTATAAGTATATGCCATTTGCAAAGCAGCTGAATGTAAATCACATGCCCATGGGGATGCTGCAATGGTCTGAAAAACAGTCATGTCACTTTTTTCAATGCAGTTATAACTTCAGAAGGTCACTAAATGAATAGTTGTAAGTCTATTATTACTATTTGTATGTGCAGTCTAGCAATTATTCAGTACATGTACTATATATTAAAATAAGGAAATATATGCCTGACTCTGCTTCATCACCCTTAACTCGGATAAATGTTGGAAATGTCATCAGATATTACCATATGTGGTGGATATTTTTTATTTTATTTATTTTTTATTTATTTTGATTTGTCAATTGCTTACAAGATAATAGGTATAAGTATACACATAGTTATGAATACATGAAATGGGTACATATAAGAAAAATAAAAGAAA
>JANHFN010098854.1:0-10054 GCA_032468175.1 Toxicocalamus goodenoughensis
ATATTCCAAAGTGTTCAATATTATCCTCATATTGTTTTTTATTTGTCTCTTGGGCAGAAATCCATTTTGATCTGAATGTATAAAATAGTTTAAATATCTTTTTAGTCTTTCTGCCATTATTGAAGTAAATATTTTATAATCAGCATTTAGCAGGGACACTGGTCTATTTGTTGTGGATCAGTATCTTCTTTTGGTATAAGTGTAACATATGCATCTGTCCGTGAATCGGGTACTTTATTTATTGTCAGAACCTCATTCAGTACTTCCAACATTGTAGTTGAGATTGTTTCCTGGCCATATTCCTTAATCATCCTAATGGTTTGAACTCCTTCTCTTCCCCATAACCAGCACTGGCTGGAATCAGCTTCAGAGAAAGGAGAGAAGAACATAGCACCATGCTATGTTACTCCACCCAGTCCAGAGGTTTACCATGGGAGATGGTATCCTTTCATACCAACTGACAATTCTGATGTCATATTTCATAAGGTAAACACAGTAAACAAATTTTTCTGGCTCCAAGTAGTTGTTAGACAACACTCCTATAGAGTTTAAATTAGCCTAATACCTTTGACATCTATGTTTTTAAAGATGTGTGGCAGAAGTTGGTTTCTTATTTCATCCCCTACCACAGGGTTTAAATAAACCAATGAATTAATACAAATGTTGGTATGATTTTTCACACCTTGTGGGGTACAACCGATTGTCATGTGCCACAATGCTTCATTCATACTATACAAACAAACTATGTGTCAGACTCCATCTTGGGTTCAGGTGCTCAGTTTCAGGTAGGCCAAATTCCACCTGAACTTTGACTCACAAATCCATCTGCTCCTTAGATGAACAACAAGAGTTTTCTGGTGCATGAAGAGAAGCTATTGCTAAATGGGTTAGATGTTACTCTTCCCTACAATTATCGGAATAACAGTAATTCTAAATGTAGCCACCATGGATTTCAACCCAGAAAAATATTCTGAGGTAAAATAATCTTTTGAAAATATACTCTGAGTTACCTCCTCCTGAAAAGGTAACTCCTGGATTTGGTGAGGCTCAACTGGTCTTGGTTTTCTGTTTGGTCACAGCCCAAGCACAGGTAAGGGGAAGCATGGATGATATAAATTCGCCCTGGGACCGTTCAGGTGTTATTCTCTCTCTCTCTCTCTCTCTTGATGAAATTCAGGTGTGATCTCAAGTGCTACCTGCAGTTCAACTGCTGCACAAGCCTTGATTTCTAATCTAGGAGTGAAGGTGTCAAAAATGACCAGGGGGCCTCACCTCCTCCTCCTGCTGTTGCTGTTCTTCTGGCTCCTGCCTCCAATTTCTGCTAAGAGGAGGCCAATCAAATGTGTGTTCAAAAATCCTTTCCAGAATCAAGAAAAATGGGATTATTACAAGTCTGGTGACCTCATTATTGGTGGAAATTTGCTCTTGGTAACTATTATTTCATCCAGTATCCCAGACTTTCAAAAAAACCCATATCTGCTTTCTTTCCGGATTTCGTAAGTTTCTGCTGGGTGAAAGATGTAAAGAATTCTTTGGTTTGATTTGGATTCAAGCCTCCTTTATGAAATATTTGTTCTAGTGATACTTGCAATCTCCTACTTTTTGCTTTTCTCAAGGAAAAGACCAGCTTCTCAGTGTTTCCACAGCTCTTCATCCGGAAGATGATTTAAAAAACCATAAAATATAATTAGGGAAAACACCTTAGAAATTGAAGGGTCCTTGATGCTCTCTGAGCTTGGTTGTTTCCTTGCAAATGTTTCATTACCAAAACTAGGTAACACCCTGATGATATGAACTCGTTTGGGTAATGAAACATCTGCAAGAAAACAACCAACCTTAGAGATCATCAAGAACCCTTCATTTCAACCCTAAGCTACAAATATTCTCCTGGCACCTGCGATGGCCTAGTGAAAAAGTTGATTTATACATTAATTTGAACAGAAACTTATAGTGGAAAACTCAGATAAAAGGTCTATCCCTTTCCAGTATGGGGCACTGAAAAAAGCAAAAACACAGCTCAGTTTTGGAATTAGTGGTGCTCATGACTGTACGGCCTTCAGGAAATGAATATGGGATGCCCACTTGAGTCTTGTGCTAAGTGATATTTAGCAGAGCTGAACAAGAAGCTCCAAAAAAGGCTGAAATTAATTCGGGTGCTGGAGGAGAAGTTGGGAAGGATTATGTTCACTTGGGCAAAGAGAAGAAGGAAGGAACAATAGAAAGGTATACAATGGTCCCTGATATGGAGACAGAGGATTTTCTCCTTTCTGACAAAGGTATCAGCCAACTTAAAGGGACAACTTTAAAAAGAACACTCATTTGTACTTTGGACTTGCTGCTCCAGACTTGCTGCTCCAAAATATTAAAAAGGGAGGCAAGGCAAACTCCATTTATACCCCATCTTTGCTGTAATGTTCCCCAATGTTTTTCTCCCTATAGACCTATACCCAAGAATTACCAGCAGTTCCGGGCCTTGGTGTTTGCAATTAAAGAGATCAACAAGGATCTGGATCTCCTGCCCAACATCACCCTGGGCTTCCATATCAAGGACAATCACCAGATTGAGTTGAAGATTTCCATAATCTGCCTCTCCCTGCTCTCCAGAAAAGATCAAATGGTTCCGGGTTATAAATGTGACAGGCAGGATCCTCTGCTTTCTGTCATTGGGGGTGACAACCCCAAATCCTCAAGGAAGATGGCCTCCACCTTCAGCCTCTTCAAGGTTCCACAGGTAACTGGACTTCACTGGACACAGTTATGGAGTAAAAATAACAGAAGCACATCTGAAGCCAAAAATGAAACCAGACGTGTCTTTGGGTGTGGCTGGGGTTACATCAGAAGTTTGTGATTTAAAGAATTCATGGTGTGGTTGAATTCATTTTTATATTTTATGTTTTGATTTATATAGCTCCAGAGGTAATGAGATAATTCTGAAATGCTTTAGTTCCTTCCTAATTTAGTCTTCATTAAAGTCTAGCAACCCTTTTAGTGCAGTTGATTCTCTGTATCAGGTTGACAGTTTGTTCCCTTGGCATCTCACCTCTTACAACCAGGCAAAATATGAAATTATGGCTCCTCCTAAGAAGGGAAGAAACTTAAGTTTAAAGTGAGTCAGCTGGCTGCCATGGCAATCAACTGCACATTGGTGACCCCTAAAGTCACCATAACACTTTACTTTGTCTTTGAAAGAAGATTCTCACTTTCTCCAGCTCGGTGTTGGCTTTGAGTTCACTCAAGGAGACAGAAGACGTTATCCTTCCTTCTTCCGGATTGATCCCAAGGAATTTATTCAGTATGAGGGTTTGGTCCAGCTCCTTCTACATTTTCAATGGGACTGGGTTGGGCTGATGGCCCCTGAAGATGATGATGGAGAACATTTCATCTCATCTATGTTGCCAATGCTCAAGGAGAAGGAGATCTGCCTGGCCTTCACTGACAAGTACAAATTTGAGGTTGATGATTTAACAGACTCAAAAATGCTTCATCTTTTCAAAACTCTCTCTAGTGTTGAAGTGATTATTCTATTTGCGGACTCCCATAGTATTGCAAATGTACTGGTGGCATTGTATTGTCATGAAGAATTGACAAAGAAACCAGTTTTGAAAGTTTGGATCTTAACTTCTCATTGGAGAGTTAATGTGATAGGATATCAGGGGATACTGAAGGATATAAATCGCTTCCATGGAGCTCTGCATTTTAGGGACCACGCAGCTGTTGTCCCAGAATTCAGCCATTTTCTCCTGTCATTAGACCCATTGAATCCCCAAGGGGACAACTTTCTCCCTCTATGGTGGGAATGGGTCTTCAACTGCAGATTCCATCCAATACTTCATAATGGAAATGTACAGGGAAAACAATGTACAGGAAAGGAAAATTTACAGAATGTGCCAATTTTCCTGTTTGAAACAAGCATGACAGGTGAAAGTTACAACATCCACAATGCCGTTTATGCTGTGGCACACTCGTTACATGCAAAGTTTGGATCAGAAGGGCGGTCAACTAAGTCAAGGCTTGGAAATAAAATCTCCAACGTCCAATCATGGCAGGTAATCTCTACGACTTTTTAACCCAATCCACTGATTCTTAGAGAGAAAGCTTCCCATATGTATGTCCTGAATTACTGATTTGTAATTGTAATATGTTTGCTACCATAAAAATGCATTTTGGAACAGATGAAAAGAGCAGTTATTAAAACAATAGTATCAATGAAATGTAAGGTTTTGTTGAAAAGGGGTAGAAGAGGGGAAGGGAGAACAAAATGTATATATTTAAAATGTATGTCATGTTATGCAGCAAAACAGCGCAATGAAATTCTAAATGTGGAATTAAAATATTTGCATGTAGGAATCATTTGGTAAAGCTGGACTTGAGGAAGCCATGATAGAAATGCCCAATGATAAGGTGAATCATTTGTGATATTGGGAAATGAATGAAATATTTGGTGTTATCTATAATTCTTCGGAACTCCACCAAGGGAAATTCTCTAACTTCTCAGGCATACAACCATCTACTATGATGATGACCATCACAGAATGAGAGAAGCCCATGATGTTTCTTTTTTTTAACTTTTAAAAATAAATTTTACTAAACATTAAAAATATATACATAGTACAAAACATTTCATAAAATATGAAACCAAAAAGCTATACATAACCAATAAACATAAAAACATAAACATTTCTAATTGCTTAGATGGTGTGTTCTTATCAAACATTTTTTTCAATACTTACTTCCTATATCTGGTAAATATTCCTATCATAACCTCTTTATATTTTCCCTTCCCTTACTCTCTGGTTTCTATTCTTTATCCAATTATACAAGTTTTCCCAAACTGTATAATATTTTGAGTCTTCCTTATCTTTTAACGTTTAAAATTTCAGCCTTGAGTTCTAAACTGAATGTTTGTGATTTCTCTTATCCATATTTGTATTTTTCCCCAATACTTTTTACTCTTCGGGCAAAGCCACCAAGCATGGAAGAAGGTACCCCTTGTTTGTTTCCATTTCCAACAGTGTGGGCTTAAATTTGAATACATATTGGCCAATCTCAAAGGTGCCAGATACCACCGATAGCACATTTTATATTGGTTCTCTTTATAGACTGCCAATTTCTTTAATTTATAGTTTTGCTTCCAAATTATTTCCCAGTCTTCCAAATTGATATTATATCCTATGTTCCTTGCCCATGCTATCATTGGGCCCTTAACTATTTCCTCTGCAATTCCAATTCTAATAAGTAGTTGTATATTTTTGAAATTGCTTTTTCGTCTGTTCCCTCTAACAGTTTATCTAATTGATTCGGCTTTATATCTATTCCATGTTCCTCTACATCTTTTTTATACCTTGTTTTAAGTTGTAAATATGGCCACCAATCCATCTGTACCCCTTGGTCTCTGAGTTCTTGGTTTGTTTTTAACATTCATTTGGAATCTAAAACATCATAATACTTAGTCCTACTTCCAATTACTAGTGCATTGGGGTGTATCAATGCCTCAGAGACGGATACCCACCGTGGAATTTTCATATAATGTCTGTGCTTAATTTCTCGCCAGATTCTCAATAATGAATTTCGTATTAAAATGAGTATAAGTCTTGTTTCCTGGGTTCCACATGAAGGCATGCCACCCTGCCTGCAAATCATGTCCTTCTAAAGTTAATATTCTTCTGTTCCTCAAATTAACCCAATCTTTAACTCACATTAAGGCTGCTGCTTTATAATATAATTCCCATGCAGGAAGTCCAAATCCACCTCTACATCTATTATCTTGTAATGCACTGAGCTTTATCCTCAGTCTTTTTCCTGCCCACAAAAATTTTGTAGTCATTTTGGTTAATTCATTAAAAAAAATTATCCAATTTTACAGGAATTGTTTGAAAGAGAAATAATAATCTTGGTGAGATGTTCATTTTAATAGTCGCAATTTTCCCTAACATTGATAACTGTATCTTTCCCCATTTTTCTAAATCTCTTTTGATTTGTTGTACTAACTTTATATAATTATCCTCTTTTATCATTGAGCATCTTGCTGTAACCCAAATTCCTAAGTATTTTTTTTAAACAATTTGTAAGCCTATTACTCCCTCTAATTCCTTTTTTTGACTCTCTGTTAAGTTTTTTGTTATCCTACTCTGGTTTCTCTTCAGATCATATAAATCTTTCACCCATGATGTTTCATTTGTGGCTTCCAGCCAAGTATTCCAATGTCTGAAGATGTTGTTTCTTTCAGATTCTTCCCTATTTGAGAAAAGTCCAATTCAACAACAGTGCTGGAGATGAAATCTCTTTCTCAGAAAATGGACTGGGATCTGGTGGTTGTGATCTTCTCAACTGGGTTCTCCTACCCAATGGATCTTTTGTCCCTGTGAAAGTTGGGCAACTAGATCCTGGGGCTCCTCCAGGCCAAGATTTGACCATTAACTCTGATGCAATCATCTGGGCCACAAAGGTGAGTTGGGAAAAAATCTTGTAAATTCAGAGAAAGATCCATTCTCTCCTGGGGATAGCTACCTCAAGCATTTATTTTCTCTTCTAGAAGGTGCCCTTTGCCAGGTGTGGCATGAAAAGGTGCCAGGCAGGAGAGAGGAGAAGAGTTCCAGAGGGCGAGCAGGTTTGCTGCTACCAATGTACCCCTTGTCCAGAAGGGACCATTTCTAATCAGACAGGTAGAGCAATGTAGATCTTCCAGGATCAAGAAAGACATTAAGTAGGAACAAATATCAATTCTGTGGCATTCTGGTAGATTGATATCTTTCAAAATATTCATGATTTCCATCTGAGCTGAAGGATCTAAACTGTGCTCCCCCACACTCCTGGCCACCTTTCTTGCTCCTCAGCAATTGAATGCAAGGCAGTTTCAGTGCAGAATTCATGGGTGGCCCATCGGACATTCTAATCCTTCTCTTACAAGCCACCAGAAAATCCAGCTACCAATCTTTTCATGAAGGAGAGGAGTGTGAAGTTCAAGCTTTAATTTCCATTATTTCAGGTGTGCTTCTTCTGTCAGCACTATCAGTGTCCCAGGAAATTGATAAACCCAGTGGTGGGCTGCAAATTTGTTAACAACCGGTTCTCTGGCTGGGTAGGCATGGGAGGTTGGTCATGTGACTAGGTGGGTGACGTCACTGACCTCACCCAGCCCTGCCCTCCCAGCCACTAACCTCAAAGGCACAGGTAGGATTCAGCCAGTTGGGGCTAATCCCACCACGGCTGGCCCCACCCACCCCTGTTTTTTGGCCTGTTTTCCATTCCATTTTCAGTCTGTTTTTGAGCAGTTTCCCAGCCATCTTCAGGCCCAAAAATGGACTGAAAACAGCCAAAAAACCTGGCCAAAAACCAGGCTATTTTTGTGCCATTTTCAGGCTGTTTTCAGGCCAGAATACAAGTGGGGACAGGGTCGGCCAGTGTTGGGATTTTCCAGTTTGCCAAACTGTGCAGAATCTTAACTACTGGTTCACCCAAACTGGTGCAAATCAGCAGCAGCCCACCTCTGGATAGACCCCCATTGAAGAAAGAGAAGATTGATCTAGCTGTGTCTACCTGTCCTTCTCTGTAAAAAAAAAAAGACTGAATGAGTAGATGCAACATGTAAAGCAGAGAAATTGAGCCAAAGAGCTGAAAACATCTTTGTACCTGGTTTATCAGTATTAAAAGATGATTAGCCATTCCTACACATCATGAAATGAAAAGTGACTCTTGATTTCAGATGCAGCTTCCTGTGATCCCTGCCCAGAAGACCAATATCCTAACAAGGAGAAGGACCACTGCATTGCCAAGAAGCTCCACTTCCTTGCCTATCAAGACCCACTGGGATACACTTTAGCATCTCTCACTCTTTCTCTATCTATGATCACGCTGGCAGTCCTGGTAATTTTCCTTAAACATCGTGACACACCGATCATCAAAGCCAACAACCGAGATCTCACCTACATCCTCCTCATTTGCCTCCTGCTCTGCTTCCTCTGCTCCTTTCTCTTCATTGGTCGACCCAGGAAGCTCACCTGTCTCTTCCGACAAACAGTTTTTGCCATTCTCTTTTCCATTGTGGTTTCCTCTGTCTTGGCAAAAACGGTCATGGTGGTTCTGGCCTTCCTGGCCACCAAGCCAGGGAACAGTGCAAGGAAACTTTTAGGAAAACCACTGACCAACTCCATTGTCTTAGGCTGTCCCCTGGTCCAAGCAATTATTTGCGCCATCTGGCTGGCAACCTTTCCTCCATTTCCCAACATGGATTTCCACTCTTTGGTAGGAGAGGCCATCTTGGAATGTCAGGAAGGCTCAGCTTCAATGTTTTATACTCTCCTTGCCTACCTGGGTTTCCTGGCCCTGATGAGTTTCATGGTGGCCTTTTTTGCTAGGAAATTGCCTGACAGCTTTAATGAAGCCAAGTTCATTACTTTCAGCATGCTGGTCTTTTGCAGTGTTTGGATCACCTTCCTCCCCACCTACCTGAGCACCAAAGGGAAGCCCATGGTGGCCGTGGAGATCTTTTCCATCTTGGCCTCTGGGGCTGGACTCTTGACTTGTATCTTTTTCCCCAAATGCTACATTGTTTTACTAAGGCCCCATCTTAACTGTAGGGAAAATATGATAAGGAACAAAAATATCTAAATGATGCAAGCATGGGGAACATTTTATGTTTTCTTTGAGGTATGTTTAGTATGATATTTCTAAAATATGCTGGTAGAGAACGAGGAACATGTCCATTGAATAATGGCTTATTCAAGCCATTATTCAAGTGCTATACTGGTTACAAGAGTCACTTGTTTGAGGGGGAAGATATAGAAACTGTACGAATAAGAAAATGAATAAATAAACCTGCTATCAGCAACAATCAGCACCACTTTTCATTCCATGTCTTTCCGTTATTCACATTGAGGCTCAGTGCCCTATATAGAAATAAAACTTGGTGAATACATTTATTATTCCAAGATGAATATTTTCTAACTTTATTCCTTTTCATTAGATATTTTACTATTTTAGTATTTTAAAAGTTTAGGTTCCATATCAATGTTTCTGTGTATATTTGTTTCCATAGTCTGACACTTTGTGGAATTTCCTGCTTCTGTTCCTTTCTTTTATGGTAGAGATTGAATTATCCACTTCCTTCCCAATTCTCATCAATGTGGTGGAGTCTCGTGGTTGGGATTAGAAAATAATATCACCGTGCACATTGTTTTAACCGTCCTTTATGCCATGACATGTCTCATGATGTTTTATGATAACTGGGTCCCCTTAGAGGACATAGAAATGCATTGATATTTATCCATTTCAGAAAGAAAAAAAATAATGTAAGAAAGGAAGGGGAAATGATGTATGCAAACATATTGTCAGCTTTGGAAGTCATATTGAGACCAGACACTTCCACACTGCCACATTTTGAGCCTGGGAAAATGGGAGGGGGAATTACTTGGAGTGTATGTAGTTAGACATAATTGTTGTGGTTCGCTGGCAACAGGTGCAGATGACTGAGGTCTCGGAGAGTGAGGACTCAGATGAGGGGCCTGCTTGTGATGCAAGGATGGGGCCAGGACCATCAGGGAGTGGAGTCCTGCCTTCAGAGATTGTTGAGGCTGGCAGCAGTGATGCAGAGGTCCCTGAGGACCCTGTGCCAATGGTGCGTGTGCATAGGACTTCTCGAAGGACACAGCAGCTGCAGCAGCATGGGTGACTCGAGAGTAAGGCTGGAAGGTAGTAACCCCTACCTTAAGAGATAAAAGCCAGCTGAGAAACTGGAGTTCTTTGCAGGAAGCAAAAAAGTTTTTACACTCAAGCCTTGTGGACGTTCAGACTCTCTTATTTGTGTTTGGAGACTCTTTGTGCACCACCTTGGCAAGGCTTATTCTCATCAGAAACAATTAGTTTGAAACAGCCCGTTAACTGGGAAGGAACGGAATTCGTAAAAATCATTAAAAGTTTTTGTTGAGGTAATTTCACGTTAGGAGAATGAGTGCACACAGGGAGACGTAGTGAGAGTGGTGAAGAATAACACACAAACAGCACATAGATACACTGTACAGTAAATGTAGGTTTTTACTTCCAATAAATGTTTAAGCAA
>JANHFN010099009.1:0-10051 GCA_032468175.1 Toxicocalamus goodenoughensis
GGGAAATGAAATCCACCCATCCACAAGCTACCAAGGTTGTTGATTTGCCATGTTAATTTGCCATATATATATATATGGCAAATTAACATGGCAAATCAGTGTTTCACAACCTTGGTAGCTTGTAGATGGGTGGATTTCATTTCCCAGAATTCCCCAGCCAGCGTGCTTTAAGATAAAGAAGACTTCCATTGCTACCTGGGGGATTCTGGGAGCTGAAGTCCATCCGTCTTCAAATATGCAGGCTGGGAGTTGGTCCACCGATCTTCAAATTGCCAAAGGTTGAAAAAGGTCGTTTCAATCCAGAGCTAAATTCCCAAATATTCTCCTTTCCGTGCACTCCCCCTCCCATATAAATGGATCCCTCCCCCTAAAAGGTGACCCAGGAGGAGGAATGAAGGAGAAACCGCTCCTTTTTTTCGTCCCCCACATTTTCCCGCCCTGAAAGGCTGTGGTCGCTATATTTCTGGCGAGATGCCGTTGCTTCCAGGGTGTTTGTTTACCCGTCGCCGGCACCGCCTGAAGACGCCGCCATTGCCATGGCCCTGCAAGGCCGCAAAGCCCGTTGCTATGGTAACCCCACGGTGGGCAATAGGTGTACCGCAAAAAAGAGTCCCTGCCTGAGAAGCCCGTTATCTTGGAAACCCCACGGCGTGCAATGGGTGCAACGCGAAAATGAGTCCCTCTCAGCGCGCTCATAAACTTCCAAAAGTTAGAGTGACCCACGCCGGCAAGCTTCCGAGACCGACTTGAAATTTTCCTTTCGTCTTCCCTGCCAGCTATTGAAATAAGGGATATTATGAATTTAGTCCACAGTGGAGAGATTATTTATTCTGATCGTTTTGGGTTTGGGATAGCCCAACATTTATTGGGGGGTGGTATAGTGATTCACATACAGGGTCAGTCCTGGGATTCACAGCTAGCAAGGGGTTAGCCCCTTAAAAATAAAGGTTTGCAAGTAATTAGTTGCATTTCCAGCCTTTTTTCTCAATTTGCACAATTCTCGGGGACCCGCAAAACCAGCCACACAAAGAATGAAGTCAATAGAAACATGCTGTGTTTGGTGCATATGCTACATATCTCCTTCGGGGAATCCATCTGCTCATCTTTATGGCAAATTCTTCAACAATGGAGTAATAATAAAAAGGGGGCTTTTGTCCATGCACAGAGTGCCTTCTTTCCTCCTCCTGGTAGAACTCAGATTTCTCCAGCTGAGCTCCTTTGAGATATGGGAACAACTTGACTCCCATTTCTTTCTCATCCTCGGTAACAAATATTGGTAGTCGACTTACAACCAGAACTGAGCCCCAAAATTTATGTTGCTAAGTGAGACAGTTAAATGAATTTCTCATTTTAAAACTTGTCCTGCCACTGTTGTTAATTGAATCACTATAGTTGGGAAATTAGTCACCCAGTTGTTAAATGAATTTGGGTTCCCTATTGATTTCGCTTGTCAGGTCACGAAAGGGGATCAACAGGACTATGGGACAGTTATGAGTCCGTTGCCAAGAGACTGTATTTTGGTCACATGACTGTGGGGAATGTTGCAAAAGTGTGAAAATGAGTCATAAATTACTTTTTTCAGTGCTGCTGTAACTTGAGTCACTGCTGGACTGTTCTTAAATCGAGATCTACCTGTATCAACCCTGGTTGGGAATTAGGTGTGTTGTAGTCCCAGCACAGCAAGCAGGGACTTGGATGGGTTTGTTGTTTCAATGCAAGGGCACCTTCAATGCCTAATTGGTAATCAACTTTGCAACGGTGAGCCCTTTTTATTTTTCAAATCCAACAGCTCATATTCACATATTTGTATAAACACACCCCGTGGCATAAAATCATAATTTACTCTCTCAAACCACAGGATGGGAACCAAGGCTTGCTAATAAGCCAGCTCTGACAACTGGCTGAGTTCACACTTAATCATAAACCACAAAGCCATCAAGCCATAGTTTATAAACTGTAAACTGCTAGGCTCACACAACATCCTAAACCAGAATTAAATCCAATGGCATTATTGCTTAAAGCAGTATTTATTTTAGCAACTTTAAGATGTCTGGACTTCAAGTCCCACAATTCCCCAGGCAGCCTGGGGGAATTCTGGGAGCTGAAGTCCAGACATGTTAAAGTTGGAGAAACAATGAGTTAGGGAGATGAGTAAACTGACCAACATTGTGGGTTAAGTAATAGCCGTCTTTCTCCCCCTCAATCTAATATTTCTGACCCTGAAGAATATTCTTCCCAGCTTGAGTTTCAAATGAATTCTCCCCACCAACAGCCACCAGTCTAGGAACCAAGATTTATTACTTCCAAATATTATCCAGTGTGCTCAAATTGCGTAACAGTCAGATTGGATGCCCGCCCTCCAACCCCATCCCAAAGAGAAGGTGAGAAAAATCACCCAGATGAGTCCAAGAGAAAAGAAACACACCCAAAACAGAGAGGCTGGGCCGTTTTTCAAACCAATCTGTTGCCCCGAAAGAGATCCGGTCCATTTTCTGTGTTGACCCCCCATGATTGAGATCAGTGGGCCAGTGAGGAGATAAAAGTGGCTTGTCCTGAGATCTTGGCACAATCAGGTAAGGAGACCAGGGATCCTGGATTGGGTCTCCGTCACTCGATGAGTTTTTTGGCCTTGAAAAACCGTCGTAGGTAGAACACCTGCCACGATGCTAAGCTGACCAGGCACAGCATGGAGAAAATGCTAAAGTAGAAAACTCGAATGCTGGTGGATTCTGCAAAAAGAAAGCAGAGGAAGGATCAACAACATAGTGATGGCAGTTACTAAGACCATGGTGACTTAAATACTTGTGGACTTCAATTCCCAGAATTCCCTAGCCAACATGACTGGATGGGATTTGTGGTCCGCCAGTGGCCAGCAGAGCTGGTGGCAGACTCGGACAGTGAGGCAGTTGAGGTGGAACATGGGCCAGTCCTGGAGTCTGGGGAAGGCTCTGATGAGTGCTCTTTGTCTGAGGCAGAGATGGGGCCAGAGATGTCTGACAGTTATCAGCTGCCTTTGGAGACAGAGATCAGTGAGGCAGAAGGACAGCTGGAGCCTGTTCCCAGTGTGAGCATGTGCAGAGCTGCCAGAAGAAGGGAATAGTTAAGGAATAAGGGTTGACTCAGGAGTAAGGGCACAGGTGGACAGTGAATGGCCTCTCCCATAGGAATAAAAGGAGCAAGGAGAGTGGTGTTGGCAGGAGACAATTCGTTCAATTCATTAGGGTGAAAAACTGTTCCTGACTTTTTGACAAATAATTGCTGCTACAGCGAAGCGTTTGGAAGATATTGGCCTGGCAACTCTCCAAGCCTGATAAAGGTCTGTTGTTGTAAAAATCTCATGAAAGACCATTTGCCGGGACTTTGCTGGAGAGGAATTATCTTTAACCTAAATAAAAGGGGTTTTATCAGGATGTGGAGTCTGCTTCATGATCTTGGGAAGTCTAGGACAGAACACTGAGGAATTCTGGGAGTTGAAGTCCACAAGTATTAAAAGTGGCCGACTTTGGGGACTAAACATGGCTGGCTGAGGAATTATGAGAGTTGACGTCCGCAAATCTTAAACTGGCCAAGTTTGGGGCTCCCCGACCAAGACCACCCCCCAACTTCTGGTCCTGAACGCAGCAAACTAGATTCTCACATTATTCCAAACCATCATTGGCTTCACCAGTTTCTTTGCAAATCCTTCACTAGGAAACTCACCCAAAATACTAAATTTGACTATAGAGGTAGTCCTTGGACTACGAACTTCTGTTGGTAAGTAATGGGATTGTTAAGCGAGTTAAACCAATCCATCTCTCTTGACAACTCAATAGTTCTCAACTTTGGAAGCTGGAAGATATGTAGACTTCAAACTCCCAGAATTCCCCAGACAGAATACTTTAATATGGGTGGACTTCAATTCCCAGCATTCCCCAGCCAGCATGCTTAAGATGGATGGATTTCAACTCTCAGAATTTGCCAGCCAGCATGCTTCAGATGAATAGACCTAAACTCCCAGAATTCCCTAGCCAAGATTGAGAAACTCTGATCTAGACCTTGTTAGAAGAACTGGCAGGTGGCTCATATTGACATCATAGCTTGAATTTCCTTATGTCAACTCGTAAAACATTCCTATGCCTGTTTTCAAGTTGCCATAAACAAGGGGGAGTGGGAATCTGAAGGAGCAGTACAGCAGTAAAACCAGAAGTATATTCCACCATTATCTTAAAAAGATTGTAGCTAGGCGACTGGATCTTCTGGCCGGGAAAATCCTTTATTGGAGAATGTGATTGATGACACCCAGCCCATGTTCTTCATTGGAGAATCTGATTTATGATACATTCAGGGGGAGAAGGGAAACAGGGCCATAAGCGACTGTGAATTACGTATGCCAGAGTTGGCTTCATTTAGGTTAATAGCAATAGGACTTAGACTTATATATGCTTTATAGTGCTTTACAGCCCTAAGTCGTTTAATGCCAGCATGTTGCTAATAAATCTTTTGAGCTTTTTTTAAAAGTTTGGCTCGAGGTTCATGCTTAAATTAGGGCTATCGCTGGAACCCTAACATCTTGCTTGTTAACCTCAAAATCAAAGTCCATGCTGGCTGGGGGATTCTGGGAATTGAAGTCCACACAGTGGCTAAGCCTAAGGAACACTGATTTTTGGCTTCCCTGGGAGTTGAGAAGAACTAGAGAAAGTTGGAAGCAAGGGGCAGCTGATCCAGAAGATGCAACGTTCTGACATTTTTCTTGGGGTCAGCTGTCCAGAAAAGCAGGGGTCAAACCCCCCCCCAATTAGAAAGCCCGGCCTCACATGGGTCTGTAAAAAGAGAAATAATCCGGACTCAAGCTGCTTTTTAAAAAAAAGATGTTTTACATTTTCTATGTTTTGTTTGTATGTTTGTCCTTTGAAAAATTAATAAAATTTATATTTTTTAAAAAAGAGAGGACTCATCCTAGAATCTTTACAAATGGTCCAATTCTAGCCCCTCTTGAATTTTGCTGACTCTTATCTAGTGCTAATTTAGTGCTGACCATCAGTTGACTAGATTCTTGTATATAGGCTTGAGCAGTAAATTTTCTTAACTGCAATTTAACATATGATCCTGATTCTTCATTCCTGTACCTATACAAACTACAAAACTATATATTATAAAACAATAAAAACAATGTATCTTTTATCTTCTGATCCCTGTCTTCTAAAAATGTTCACATATGTCTCTATTTAGGATTTAACATCGACTCTTACACATTTACCAATTTGAATTCTTTTCCCATCACTGAGTTTAAAGTCACATTAGCAAGTAGGAAATTAATTTCATTCCATTTCCAGTTCTCAACTCATCATTTAAAGATTTTAAATTTTATGTTAGTGACAACCTTATTTAAATGGGATTCTAAGTAAGATAGAAAGCTTGTTGATTCAGATAACAGATAATGAGAGTTGGAAGGGACCTTGTAGGTCATCTAGTCCAAACCCCCACCCAAGCGGGAGACCTTATACCATTTCTGACAAATGACAGTCCAATCTCTTCTTGAAAGCCTCAGGTTGATTCATTAGTGAGGAACTTAAGATTTTTCAGATTTTGGTTTTATCTCTCAACAACCAGCAGAATTGTTTCCATTTGTCATGAAACAATTAATGTTCAGTGGTGTTGGTACATATTTGGCAGTTGCCTTTGTTTCTATGAATTTCATGCACAATGTTCAGACAATACTACCATGATCTATCATAGCAGGATGCTATACAGTTTAGTTGTATAGTCCACTGAGTATTTCTCTTTATAACAGGATGATGTTTAATTATGATATATATTTTATATGTTAGTGGGGGAGACTATTATTTTTATAACACTGCATAATAAGAAGTTGCCTCACAATCACAGTGCTATTTCAAGTATACTTACAATATGAGAATTAGTCCATAGAGTAAGAATTTTAAGGGGGTAGATAATATGGTATCTCAGTAAGAATGGAAGCAATAAATAGCATTTCACTTTTTTTCTTTAAAAAGAAGTTTTCTGCATAACATTTACATGAGTTGAAAAAGATAGTCCTTAAAAAGTTACACACACACACACACACACACTTATATATCCTTATCAAACTTTAAATAACTTATTCAATTTTTTACATCTTCGTTGACCTTTATGCACTATATCGTTAGATCTCAAAATGCATCAGATGAAAAGGTTAATAAAGAGAAGATACATTAAAGAGATCTCAAGCTAATAATACAGTAATACAAGTGGGTACATAAAGTTCTAGATGATATTGCTACACTGGATTTTTATTCTATTAAAATATCCAAATTCTGTAAAGATTTTAGAGACATTAGACAGGGATATCCTGACATGTAAATCAAAGAGAAAAGAAGTTACAGAAACTTTCATACTTTATTTTTGTAATATTACAGAAAGCGAATGACAATTACAATTAAGCATTGTTCATAAGTCAAGCTTACCATTAAGACTGCTGCTTGTAGGGATTTGCACTGAACACACACAACCAGTAGGCTCAAAACAACATGACCATCTGTGCAATGTAGCTTTTACAGGTTTGTCACAATGAAATGCCATTACTTACTATGGTTTCCTCCAAGCATTTAAAGAGTAGAGGATTGTTGAACTGGAACTCACAATGTCTTTCTCCTCCCTGGAACTCCAATTCCTGGAGCACCTGCAGAGCTATTGTAACACAGTAATTTCCATGATTCCGTGAGAAAAATAAAGCTTGTTTAAGAAAGACCAAGCTTAAGAAAGACTCATCATACTAGGCGGATCTTTGGGACCTACTGGCATAAAAATAATATTTCTCCAAGCAATATAAATTACCTGAATAGAGGTTGGAACAAGAAGACCTGTAAGAACTGAACAATGGGTGATTTCTACAGATCAGCCAGCTTCAAACCAAACAATAGCCGTGTAGATTAGCTTAAATAAATGTCCTTATTTGCACGAATCTTTATTCCAAGTTTATAACTACATTCTGTGCAGCCTTATTCTTTTGTGCTTTCAACTTTTCTAAAAAAAGTCAGACTTCATTACTCCATGGGATATTTTGGAAGGGATACAAGCCAAGTAAAAGTACTTTAAATGTATGAACTTGTGTATTACTGTTTCAAACATTTTGTTTTAGAAAATTGTATTTATCTTTGAATAAATACTGTTAAACATTCTGAGACTTCAATGTACAATGCAGAATAACAATTCTCTATTACATAAGAATGAAAATATCTTTCCATTTCCGGGTTGGGTTAGATGGAAGGAGTTAGAACCCACACATATACATTATTTCCTGAATCATTTTATAGACCAAATTGGTTTCTGAACACAACTGAAATGTTGAAAAAAGGAAACAGAGAACTGAATGAGTTTTCAGCTAAGCTCAAACTCTCTAGAGCACAATTTAAAATTTCCAATCAGGGCAATACCAGCTGCTATTCATGAATAGATCTAGACTGAGGTCTGTAGCTATATTTATTTTATTTTTTTATTGATCAAACTTGCATGCTGCCCATCTCACCAAAAGTGGTTTACAGACATTGAATAAAATGCACTATAAAACATTAAATGAGGATCTTAAATTTAAAATTCAATTAAAACAAAGCAAAATAAAGCAGGATGAAGAGACAGACAGAGCAAAGTGTGTTCTCTATTCCATTAGCCACCTCTAAAGTGTCTCACCCCCATTGGGGACCAGCTAGTTGACCTAGCGATGTTTTCGAGGACTTTCAGAAGGCCAAGAGGGTGGGAGTAGATGTGACCTTGGGTTGAGGAGGGCAAGATGCTCCAGAGGGGGATAGCCATGGCAAAAATAGGCTCTTCTTGACTCCGCCAGCTGAAATTCTTTGGCTAATGGGGTCTGCACCATGCCTCTTTGGCTGGCGTGAGGGCGATGGGCTAATCCCATTGAGTTGAGCTGGTTTCTTAGGTAGCTTGTGCCTATTCCAGAGTGGGCTTTTAAGGTGATAACCAACACCTCGAATTGAATCCAGAAGTAAACTGACAGCCATTGCAGCTCATGGAACAGTGATATAATATGGGCCATCCTAGAAGTCCCCAAAACTGCATTCTGCCACTAAATTCTGCTCCACTTCTGGATACTCTTCTGAAGATTATTTCGTTAAAGATGAAATAAATGTAAAAAAAAATCCTCCTGTATTTTAATCTAAACTAAAAGAGGTGAATATAAAAATGTGAATATATATGCAAGGCAACATACAGAAACAAACAGAAGGCTTAATTTAATCTCCTCCACAACCACCTCTGATGATAGTAACTACCAATTTATCTAGCAGCAGCAAACCATGAATCAAATAATCACTTTTACCATTTGCTTCTGTATTTTAACATTTCAGCTCAGAGTCTAAATACTTTTTGTTAAAAGATTTGCTCAATGTGACATTTGCTCTTAATATTTAATATTATATTTTTAAATATTTTTATTCATCCTTTGCTGTTATAGGACAAGAATTATATGTCAGCAAGGGTCAGTTTCATACAATCATTGGTTTGGAAGGGACCATATGAGACTGAATCCCGTGAAAGGCCTTTAAGTATTTGAAAGTTGCTATCATGTCTTCCCTCGGTCTTCTGTTCATTAGATTAAGCACACTCAGTTCCTGTTTATGGTCCAAGCCCCTTAAGGTCATTGCAATTTTGGTTTCTCGCGCACTGGCCAGCTTAATTGAGATCATATTCTAAATTGCCTAAATCATAATTCCAGCATGGAGCAGAGATCTTGCCAGAATGGATTCAACCATGTTTGTTGTCTGTTTAAGCTCTCAGATGTCCTATCCTAGAGCTAGCTTTGCTAATTTTCCCATCTAAAAATTAAACATGAATTGGACCTGTACATTTTTAAACCTGCCTTATAATGGAAGGAGAAATATATTAATCCTTACCAGAAGCTAGAATGATTGGTGCACACAGATTTAGCTTTATAACTGACCTATTGTCTGCCACATAATCCTCCTACAGTATTCACTACTGACTTCAACAGGTGACATTTCAGAGCAGACACATGTAGGATTGTATTGAAAACAAATAGGAAAAAAATATGATTAATGAATTAGAACAGTCTTTCCAAACATGGTGTCAAATTATAAACGCAACACATTTTTGTCAGCTTGGCTAATGGCGATTGAAATGTACTTTGATACATCCAGATGGATGGTTTAAAAAGAGTAGTTTAGATACAGGACATATGTCTGTTGTTTTCTGGGCATGAATAAAATTGTGCATCAGCACTGTTTTGGCAATAAAATGGAGGGATCATGACTCCAATAGCATGCTGCCCATGACCTCATTATCCATGATGAATGGATGATACCATCTCTGGCAATAACCTGAATAGAGGACTGGTATTGATGCCATTTTAGTAATGATGCTTCCATTTCAAAGACACACAACAAAAAATATTTAAAGCCAAATAAGTATAGTGCTTTCCTAAAATGAACTGCTCTCCTGAAATATCCATATACGTTTTTGGCAACAATATGTAACTAAGTTTGTCATTAATAGTAATGGAAAAATAGTATTATTCCACATATACAACATAAATTATCCCAAAGGAAGAATTTATCCATTTCTTAAACAGTGCCTAAAATCATGGCTATGTATCAACCACAGTAATCAAGAAATCTCTATTATCAAGAACTGCATAACTCCATTACTTGTGAAGTAGAGACAAGAATGTCTAAAGTTTTCTATTTTATATATTAATAATCTCTTCTCAAAAGTTAGAAAAGAAAGTCATCACATTGTAGAGATGACTCTAACATGCAAAACAGATAAATGCCTGAAAAATCACCCAATGTCTGGATTTAGTTAAACACATATCAAAGATTTGTTTTGAAATGCAGGCAAATTACTTCCCTTTGTAACCAATCTTTATTATGTCAGTATACTTTCACTATAACTCAAAAGGATAAACCATAAAGTGTCCCACTAGGGAGACATCAAACTTGCTATTTAAATTTTACCAAGATGTTCTTTGAATTCTCCCATTTTATGTTTTTATTGGAATAGGGTTTTTTAGGGGAGGGGATTTTAAATTTTTTACAGCTTT
>JANHFN010099219.1:0-10045 GCA_032468175.1 Toxicocalamus goodenoughensis
TTCTGATGTCCATAGTTCAAAAGAAAGAGATGCATGGCAATAATTCCTACCAGGGTCCTTTGTCCTTGGCTACAAATTCCTGAGTCTAGCAACAAAGCAGGACAAAGGGAAGGCCTGGGGGTCTCCAGAAGTTTTCCCTGTCAATGGCAGCACCCTTTTCTTGAAGTGGGGGTGACACAGGGGGGGGGGAAGGCAGGAAAGTGGGGTCCCAGATCCAGGCGAGGCACCGTCTGCCGAATTGCCTCTTCCATTTGTCTTGATTTTCTTCCTTCCTGAGGTTTGGCAAAATGCTGGCGTTCCCAGTGAAAGACCAGGGCAGGCGGGAAAGGAGAGGTCTACACCGCCCCACGGCCCTTGGAGGATTTCAGCAGGCAGAAGGTGCTGACCAAGCCGCCCAGGAGGATGGTGACAAAGAGAAGGATGAGGCCAACCCAGGAGCCGAAGCTGGTGCTCTTCCGGAAGCTGGGCTCTTCCGCCGGGATCATGTTGGTGAGGTTCAGCATGTAGCCCAGCGCCCAGCCGATGGTCGTGTCCCCAGCCTTGCAAAAGCGGGAAAAAAAGCCACAGTTGGAAACGTCTCCCCCTTTCAGCTGGCGTGCCCCAATCCAGCAGCTGCTCTCAGGACCCACAGCTGACTCCTCATCCACTGCAGATGCGCCCACCCACCCCCGCCCCCGCCCTGCAAGCCTTACCTTCTGCTGGAAGGCTATGTTGGGAAAGGTGGTGTTGCTGAAGGAGTAGCCCCGGGTGAGCAGCAGCGAGACGAAGGTGGCCATCGAGCAGTAGTTCTGCAAATAGTGCTCCAGATTTGGCCCCTTCTTGAGCAGCTGGAGTGGCAGAAAGAAATGCCCAGTTTAGGCCTTTGAAAGAGCAGCTGCTCTCTCTCTCACACACACACACACACTGTATTTCCTCCCCTTTCTGATGGAGATGGAAAGATTATTCGCACGCGCACACACGCCACAAATTATGCGGAGAGTGCAGTGCTGCAGGCTACTTCTGCTGCCTGGCGGCTACCTGCAGTTCAAATCCCACCAGGCTCCAGGTTGAACTCAGCCTTCCGTCCTTCCGAGGTGGGTCAAACAAGGACCCGGATTGTTGGGGGCAAGAGGCTGACTCTGTAAACCGCTTAGAGAGGGCTGGAAAGCACTGTGAAGTGGTGTATAAGTCTAAATGCCATTGCTAAGTGCTATTTATTCCACGTTCATTCCAAGGTTCCTTCTCCTCCTCCTTCTCTTTCTTCTCCTTCCCCTTCTTCTTCTTCTTCCTCCTCCTCCTCTTCATCATCATCATCATCATCAAATCTTTATGCAGTCAGACCACCTTGGAGGGTTCATCTGCAATTCATTGTTGGCCAGGCCATATTTTGAGGGGGTTCCTTCTCCAAATCCTCCTGGGCATCCTCCGGTTTTCTTCCTCTCTACTTATCCTTAATAGCTGAGCCATTTTTCTCCAGTTTCATTGATGGATCATGTCCCACCCTACATTCCTCTGACAAAGGGCAATGAGGCACCTTTGGTCTTTTCTGCACCCAGACATGCGGGTGGAAACCAGGCTCCTTTTAGATACAAACTGCACTCATCTCCTTCTTTGGCAGCTGCTCCAAAGAAATCTCCATGATTCCATCTTCCCCTTTTTAATTCTCACAACAGATTTGGGAGGTAGACCTGGCTTGGAGGTTTGGACCCCATGACCCACCCCTAAAGCTACCAGCCCATGAACCACTGCACTCTCCATTTCAATTCAAGGTTCAACCCATGTTTTTAAAAAAAGGATTTCAGGTTTATGTTCCCGAGGGGGAGGGGGGAGGGGAAACTAGTGATGACTAGCTGAAAGAATTCGGCCCCGGTTGAAGGAAGTGAAGGAAGATCCAGAGGGAACAAACCCACCTCACTCCACGGGGTGGTGCAGATGGCCTCCGCGCCTTCTGTGAGGTCATTTGGAGTGGCTACCTGTCTCTTCATCACTGACCGGAGGAAATCCACTGTGTAGAAAAATGAAGAGAAGGCCTTTAAGGGAAGAAGAAGAAGAAAAAGGCGGAATGAAAAATTTGCTTAAGATCCTTAAAGGGGTATTACCAACGGGGCCAATACAACTCATTTTTAAACAGTCAGATATATAGGATAATATATCTCACTTCTATTTCAGAAGGGGGAGGAAGTAGCAGTTGCCAACCCAAACTGAATTCTCTGTCGTGGCCTTGTTGGAGTCGGATTCTGAGGGAGAGGAGGAACAGTGGACAGGGAGTGGAAGTGCGGCTCCAGAGGTTGTGGAGGAGGCTGGGGAAGGGCACAGGCCAGCTGGGCAGTCAGAGGAGGACCCAGGCCCATTCCTGCTCCATCCTAGGGCACGTAGGGAGAAGAGGATAAGGGAGAAACGTCAATGGTGTGGTCTATGGGGGAGGAAAGGGCCTTGATCCTCTTCATGGGCTGCAGCTGTGAGAACTGGTTGAAAGGACGGACGTGCGTATGGGCCAGTGCTGGAAACAAAGTGTGGAACTATCTCTAGTTTATTGTCCCTCTCTGAGTTTGGCGTCCTTCGCAGTGTGTGTTCCGATATCTGTGGACGTCTTCAAGCCCTTATCTTGCCTGGTTCCCTTAATTACTTCAGTGTGGCTTGTGTTCTTTTTACTCTTCATAATTTATAGGCATTTTTAGTTTAAACGTCATTTCCTCCTTTTCGTTTGGCTCCAGTCAAGGATCTTTGGATCTTTGAAGCAAACTGAAGGAATAAAAGGGGCTTCACCTGTTTTTGTGACAGTGTTTATTTTGTATCCCACCCTGGCTCATCACATTCTCTTAAAAATGAACCTGGGAGCAATTCGGTCCATCCCCAGGACCACTGGGGCGCCGTAGCTGAAACTGGGCAGTTGTAGAAGAATTCATAAAAGCAACGGTGTCTTGTTGACACCCAGAGCTGCCAGTTCCTGGAGGCCCTGCCTGCCCCCCCCCTGCCTTTTGTTTTGGCAGGGACCTCTCTCAGGGTCTGTACTGACCCCGTTGCTTTTTAAATTTCCCGGCCCAAGGAAGAGGAATGCATGGAGAATCCTTTGCAGCTGGTGATGGGGCCTGGGGGAGAGGGCATGAAAGTTGAGATCCTCTGAACTTTGTTCAGGGGAGGAGGCTGGCAAGGAAGCCCCAGCTCTGGGATCACTGCGCATGGAATAACAGAGTTGGAAGGGACCTTGGAGGTCTTCTAGTCCAACCCCCTGCTGAAACTAGAGACTCTATGCCATTTCGGGCTCTCCAGTCTCTTCCTGAAACCCACCAGTGATGGAGCTCCCACAACTTCATTGCTTCAGTTCCCCATGACACAGACATACACACCCCAAGCCCAGCCGTCCGCGAGACTCACGATAAAGTTTCCGTGCACGGGGGGCTGGAAGACCCCGTCAAAGGAGCAGCTGGAATAAGGGCAGTCCGTGAACCGGAAGAGGCCCTCGGCATGTGCCAAGCACTGGGCAGAGTCTCCAGAGCCGCTCATGTTGACCATGGCCATGGGGAAGTAGTTGAGGGGCTTCTCGGTGCGGGTGCAGGGCGACTCGTAGATGCTTTCCATGGGGAAGCTGTGCTTGAAACCCTGTGGCCAGCAGGGGTTGTCCAGTCGGAGGGCGTACGCTCTAGCCTGCAATAGGAAAACACAGGGGAGGGGCTGGTGAAGCAGAAGAGAGGGGTAACCTCCCCCACAAGCCCTCACCAAGATGGGCATGGGCTCCTTTCCCCCCATTGCAGTTGAGCAGCCCTTTGCAGCACCCACCTTCGGGAACGTTCTGATCTGGGGGAGCCCCTCCCAGCCGAGGGGCCCCTATAAACCCCCAGCCTTGGTCCCTGCACCACAACCGCCCACCGGGGGGTGTACTGTCATGCGCCTGTCGGAATCTGATTCAGAGGGGGAGGGGGAGCAGCTGACAGGGAGTGAGAGGGTGGCTCTGTTGGCTGGGGAAGAAACTGGGGAAGGGCAAAGTCCGGCTGGGCAGAGCAAGGAAAAGGTAGAGCAAGGGAGAGGGGGTTCAGAGGAAGACCCAGACTCCTCTTCATCCTAGGGCATGGAGGGAGGAATGGAGAAGGGAGCAATGTGAGTTGCGTGGCTTACAGGGGAGGAAAGGGCCCTGATTCCCTTCATTAGCTGCAGCAGGGAACACAGTGTTTAAAAAGGGAAGCTGCTTGTTGGGAGCAAATCATGAATTATCTGGTATCGTTGAGGCTTATCTGGGTTCCTGGCATCTTCCCAACTGTGTGTTTTGCTGGGTTTTCAAGTCTGCAATTCCGTCTCCTGCCCTGTCAAGTTAATTACTGCAGCGTCATTTGTGTGGATGTTTATTTAGTTTGTATGTACTTTGTTTTTCCACTTAAAGACTGTTCTTGGGAGAGTTTTTATTCCAGCCGAAGGTAACCTGGACATTGGGGGCAAAGTTGGAGGTACTAAAGGAACTCCTCTTGCTTATTTGACTGTGTTGCCTTTGGGCCACACCCCTTTGGGTCATCACAGGTACCTTCAGAACCTTGGAGATCAGCCGCTTGTGGATCTCATTCATGCCGTAGCAGAGGAAGCTGTGTGTGTAGACTTTGTAGTGCTGCCCATACAGCTTCAGCGTCACCTGGTTGGAGGGGCTCTCGATGGTCGCCGTGGTCTCGAAGGTGATCTGGGTGGAGGCCCCACCCAGGTCCATGGCCCCCACTGTGCTCTTCTTGGGGCGGATCCAGTGCCCGATCCAGCCGTACTGGGAAGAGAAGATGAAGGATCAGGGGGTGGCATGTATGCACAGAGGAGGCCCTGGGGTTCAGAGGAAGGGTCCTATGTGGAGATAGCAACCCAGGAATGGATGGAATGGACACGAGCGTGTAGAATATGAATTCTGATTTTTTAAAAAAACATTTTCTCTTGCCTTCATTTCTGTGCTATGAGCAGCCTTGCTCCTTCCTGTCCCTCTCTACAGAAGGGGAGAGGGAAGGTGCTACCTTGGATTGCTCTGCAATAGGAAAGCGGTTGGAACGGCACATTCTTAGCAAGCAAGAAGTTAGCAATTTGAACTACTAGCCAAAAACCACATAGCTGGCACATTAAACTAGGACACCTTGCAAGATACCCGTGACCCTGGGGAGAAACACAAGTGATGTGACATTTAGCTATGTAGGGGACTGAGATCTAAGTAACCAATCAATGTTATCTGTTATGCATGCATTATTAGGGGAAGGGCAAAGGTTGTATGCGACCACCCCTTGATTATAAAAATTGCTGAAAAGATTCTCACTTAGGCCCTTTGAAGTTAGCTTTCGAACCAAGGTCCTTATATCTTGGCACCAAAATAAAAGCATCATTTTGTACCACACCTTGTGTCCAGTGACTTATCGGCTTCGACACCAAGCAAGAGACCAGTTTTGGGGACAGCAAAGACAAGGTGGGCCTTCTGTGATGTCATGAAGCTGAGCCCATGGCCAACCGAGCTGTGATCCTGCGCTGACGTCAGAGCAAGACCGGCCAATGGCACAAGGCTCGGAGGAAGAGCAGCGGACTTTCCGTTTTGCAAACAACCCCGAGGAAAGGCGAGGCGGATCTACCTTGATGAAGTTCTCCAGGAGGTAGTTAGCGGTGACCCACCCGAACAAGCCTTCGTCCTCTCCGCTCAGGATCCTGGCTCCCCGGAAGTCAAAGGGGTATTTCTTCAGCGTGGAGGTCACAGCTTCCAGGACGCTGTCTGAAGCCTGCGAGTTAGAAATGCTACACAGACACACACACAAATAATAAAACGCTTTATGACTTGAGCTAGGCCTAGGGTTGACTCTCCTTCCCTCTCTCTCTCCCCCTCTCCCCCTCTCTCTCCCTCACCCCCTCTTTCTGGAATTGCTCTTTTAGCTACCCAGACTCTGCCCTCCAAGGTTCACACAACCCAGGATTTGTCTGAGGTCTTGGGGCTGCTGGGCTGGCCACGATCCATGGAAAGGCGGGGCAATTCTTCCCCCTCTGACTCCGTGAGCAGTTTCCGCGCTTCATAAACCCAGAAGATGAATTAAATTGGTGACTAGGGAGGATTGTTGTAAACACCAGCAGACAATCTCATTTGTTTTGGAGGAGACCACCCACCCCAATTCATTTTGCCCTAGCTCATCTCACCCCTCCTGCACACAACCCTTTCTGCAAAGGGAAGGGGGGGGGTCTGCCGTGTTCCTTCATGCTAGCAGCATGACCACCACCCCCATTCGTTGCCAGAAGGTCCTGCGGCTGCCAACTCCCTGGAAAGGGTGAGCTGGGGGGCACACAGAGATTTAGTATGTAAACATGGGGGGGATCGGTTCTGCCCCAAGTGAAGGATGGATGGGACGATGGACTACCTTAGCAAGCTGGAGAAGGGGACAGGATGGCTAAACTCCACCCCCCTGAGGCCGGGCAGTGGGATCTCCCCGTTGGGGCTGAAAGTCAACCAAGACTTACTTCAGCAGCCGCATGCCAGCCGTGGCGCCCAGGTAGAGGGGCGTGATGCCGTGCCTTGCCTTTGGGACATCCTCCAAGGCCTGGTCAAGGCAGGCAACCAGGCTCTGCCCAGCGGCCGGTGGGTTCGCGGCGTAGCTTGAGATGCCTCCCCCTGCAAAATCCATCCGCCCTGAGTGCCAGGCCAGCGGGATCCCCCTCCAGGGTGGGGAGAGCCTGCCCAGAATGCCCAATGGACGGGGGCTTCTCACCAGGCATGGAAGGGAAAAAGCTATTTCAGCGCCTACCAGAAACCTGGGAGGATTTGCTGAATCGGACACAGTTTGACTCATTCCAGGTTTTGTTTCCTGCAACTGTCTTCTCCTGCCCTCCAGATGTGGGGATTCGGTCCCAAACACCTGAAATGGGCCAGGCTGGGAAAGACTCTCTGCTGCAAAGCCTACCTCCTCAGCCCTTGCCAGCTGCCCAGACAAAGAGGCAGGATAGCCCTGGGTCCAGGCCTTGGCGTGACCTCCACCTGGGGCAGCTCCTGTTCTCGGATGCCTTTGGAGAAGCCCCTGTTCCCCTGCCAGGCCGTGCCCGGGTACTCCCTTCTCTTCCCAGAGGAACCCACAGGTCTTTCTTTCCCACAGCTTAAACCAGGTGACTCATGCCAGTTCTTTGTCCGATGCCCAGAAAAAGAAATGGAACAAAAGAAGAAAGAGGACAGCTGCCCAAACGCCATTGTTCCTGCCAGCACCAATGTACAAAATGCAGGCTGGAAATCTCAGCTGGCAGCACAGCTCTGTCACCCTGAACTTTGGCTTCCCTGGGCACAGCATTACCCAGGCCCTCTGCTCCTCAACAGAGGTGCCCAAACTGGGCTCTTCCAGACCTGGATGTGCCCCAAGTTATGGCCTGCCAAGAAGAGAGTGGATTGCGGAAAGGAAGAGAAACCCTGGGGATGAAGGGACCCCGTACGGGGCTCTCAGCATCACTTAGGGGGCTCCAACTGCAAACTCTTGTCCCTGGGAGGACAAACAGCCCCCTCCCACAAACAACAGAGGAAGAAGAGGGAGGGGCAGAGCCCCGATTTTGCTTACCCTTCGCGTGGCAGTCGCTGTGCTGGCTGACAATCCCGGTCTCGTTCTCCTTGTCGGATGGCCATTTGTAGACAAACATAGACGTGTGGGAAGATCCCGCATCCAAAACTATCCCATACTGAGCAAAAGAAGAAGGAGAAGAAATGGGGGGGGGGGAGAGGAAACATCAGTCAGGTCCCCAATTTTGGCTGAAGACACCCAAGACAGACAGAAGTCGGGGGACACAAGGTGACGTCTCACCCGCTGACCAAATCTCCCTGCAGGGTATTGGAAGCTTCAAGTGAAGGGAGGCCCCCCACTTTCCTTGCATAGCTATGCGAGAACAGCCCCAAGATTAGGGTACCAAACCTCCTCATCCATGACTTCTGGGGGACCCCTGGAAACCCCCCCCCATGTTTCCCTCCCCCTCAGGCCAGAGGTGGTATTCAGTAGGTTCTGACCAGTTCTGGAGAACCAGTAGCAGAAATTTTGAGTAGTTTGGAGAACCGACCAATCCCACCTCTGACTGGCCCCGCCAACCCCATCTCTTCTCTGCCTCCCATTGAGTCCCAGCTGATCTGCTGGGTCTCCTTTGGTTGCCCTGCACAGGAGAACAGAGCTGGAAAGCAGGTCAGTGGGTGGGGAGGGAAGGGGGATTTTGCAGTAAACTTTCTCCAGGAGTGGGAGGAAGGTTACTGGAAGTTAATGGAGTGTTTACACTACAGTATCCTTCCCTGGAGTGGGGTGGGAATGGAGATTTTATAGTATCCTTCCTCTGCCATGCCCACCAAGCCACGCCTACAGAACCGGTAGTAAAAAAAAATTGAATCCCACCACTGCCCCAGGCCCAAATCCTGCTTTGTCAGGGGTTTCTGCTAAGGGTCAGCCCCAGGGGTCCAGTGGAGAAAGGACAGCACCTTCCCAGCCCTCTTTGGGGGCAGGAGCCCCAAAGAGAGCTTGGACGAACAGGATCTCGGTTCCAGCCGGAGGCCCTGATGTTCTGCTGCTGAGATCCTGCCTTAGGTTTTCCCCCCGCATCTCTTCCTGCCAGGTTGGGAGGCGCCTATTGCTCTTCGTGGTTGTGCAACATGTTTTTGATCCTTCCCTGTAATCTGAAGCTTTCCATCCATCTAGATTTGAAACAGGGTAGGATCTTCCCTGTGACCTGGTCTTGTGGGGGGACGGGCGTCAGCTCAACAAGGCTGTCTCTGTAATCCATCAGCCTGGACTCTCCCCGGCTCCCCACAAAGCGAAGCCGGTCCCTGGCTGTTTGGGGTGAGGGTGCATCTGCTGCCATCTTTCCTTCTTTCCCTTGGGCTCCTTCTCCAAAACTTTTCGATCCAGGGGGGTGGGGGGTCTCTCCATCCCCAACTTCGGTTGCAGAATCAAGAGGCACACACACACACACACCCTGACCACCACCAAATAAATCCTACCCACAAAAGCTCCTCCCTGGCTCCCTCCTGAGCTCCCTCTTCGCAGAGGCCACTCGCATGCTGTTGAGACTGGCAGGACAGGAAACGCACGGCGGGGGGGGGGGCATTTATGTCCTCTGCTACTTTGACAATAATTTAGGGATTCTTCTCGCCCCCTTTTGATGATGAATTCCCCTGGAGAGGCTCCTCCGTTAGCAACATACAGAACCCACCTACCCTGCCAAACATTACTCAGCTGCTGCATTCTGGAAGAACATGGTGGCCAAGTGTTCTTCCTTCCCTCCCCAGCCAAGATTAGGTAGATTTGGGGGGTGTGTGTGTGTGGGGTGTGTGTGGATTCCATGCAGAGGTGAGAAGAATCCAGGACCGAAGGCACTGCAAGCTTTCCAGGCTGCCTCGATTATTGGGCCATTATTGAGTCAAAGCGATCCAGGCTACAGGAAATAACGTGAGTGTCGTCAACGCCGTTTATTATAATTCCTCAAACGCAGGCAGGGATTGAGTCACACACACCTCTTCCTTCACCCCACCACTTTCACTTCTCTCAGGGGCAGAAAAGGCAATCTTCCCACCCCCACCCCCGAGGCACACAGCAGGCTCAGCGGGCAGCCTGGTCTGGAGCCCTTCACCCTCCGGAGATGCTGGCAGAGGGGAGAGATGCATGCCACGCACACACATGGAAGTCGGTGGGTGGGGGGTGTCACACAGTGAGAGACTGCTTCCTCCCCTGAGGCAGGTGCCTCCCCTGGGGGAAATGCAGGCCTCCCCTTCAGCAGAGCCCCAAAAGGGAGCCTCGTCCTCCTTTCGGGGGGGGGGGGAAATGGGCCGCCCAGGGCTGGAGAAATGGGAGACGTTCCCTTCCCTTCCGCCTTTGGCTGACCTCGCTCTCCCTGGACTCCACCCTGAAGAGAAATCAAGGTTGCTCAGAGACGTCAAGGCACACTCAAGGCCGTGTGTGTGTGTTTGTGTGTGTGTGTGTCCTTTCTTCCTTTCTTCCTCCTCCTCTTCATCGTCCTTTCTTTCTCCTCCCCTCCACCTCCTCCTCTCTTCCTCCTCTCTTCCTCCTCCTCGTCCTTTCTCCTCCTCCTCTCTTCCTCCTCCTCCTCCCCTCCACCTCCTCCT
>JANHFN010099282.1:0-10043 GCA_032468175.1 Toxicocalamus goodenoughensis
ATCAGTGGGCAAAGGGGGGGGGGGTTGTCATCCAGGAAACCCTTTCAGAGGGGCTCCTTCACAGAGTGGTCAAGTCAGACTCCAGTGACTAAAGGGTAGTCTCCACTTATGACCGTAATGCAGCTTGGAACTTCTGTGGTAAATCTTGACAGTCATAAGCTGAGACACCCACATGACCGATCCAATTTTTATCACCTATTGGGGCAGTCGTAAAGCAAATACAACAATCAGAGAGTTCACTCATTCCTAAGGGCACTTTTTGCTAGAAACCATCATAAATCACAGTCCCGTGACCACGGGACCCTGCAGTTGGCTGTAAGAGTAAACCCGTTGCCTGGCACACAAAATGCGATGGGGGGGTGGGGGAGTTTGCTGTTATCAGAGCTCTAGAACCAGGTGGAAGTAACTATTTTTGGGGGAGGTGTCCATTGTAACTGAGTTGTCGCTAAGCAACCAGTTGTTAAGCGAGGACTCCCTGTGTTTGTTATTTGCGTATCCTGCCACCCTGGGGTATCGGCTCTGAGGCAGCTTGGGAGTTGGTGGCCACTATGGCAATCATGGCTATTCTCACCATGGAGGCCACGTGTCAGGCATCGGCCCTAGGGCGGTGGCAACGTGATCTGGAGCTGGTCAGGCTCCCTTGCCTGCTGGCTCTGGGGTCAACCCTCCCCATGGGGTGCTCTTGAAGGCCAGGAAGGATGGGCTTTGTAGTACTTGCACTATCGGTTTTATAGTACTTGCACAGATTAACGTGGTTTTCTTGTATTTTACATTTGCCTTTTTCAAATGTTTCAAATCCCTCTGCCAGGACTGGTTTATCAAAGAAAGGCTTCAATTCTTCTTGAAGATTAAGGCTCATGACAAGTTACTAGCAATACGTTTGTAAAAGGCAAATTTAAAACACAAGAAAACTAATGTTAGTTAGCCAATGCAACAGTACTACAGATTCCATATTGCAAGTACTACAAAGTCCATCCTGCATAGCCCTCACTGAGTCCGGGAGGGAGCTTAGGGGCTCTGAAGTGCGGCTGATCACTGAGGCTCAGGTGGCTGCGTGGGCTGAGAGGGTGACTTGGTCCGTGGGTCAGATTGCAGCCAGATGCCTCTTCATGCCAGGGGATCTCACAGCATCTCTGGGTTTCTTGAGGAGCCCCAGGTGATGGAGAGGCATAAGAGACACCTGGAATGCTTCTGGAACAAACCCAAGAGTGGACCTGGCCCATCTCAGGCCTGAGCCTTCTCTCCACAGGATGACAGTGAAATGGAGTCATTTTGTGTCCAGAGGGAGCCGGCTGGTGGGTCTGTTTAGGGTGACTGGATCCTTCATGGGCAAGAAGGGGCCAAAGGGAAGCCTTGCAGGGCTGGGGGGAAGATTATTCAAGGACCCATCAGATCCCCAGATACAAGTCAGTTGGATTCACTCAGAGTTGCATTTCAGCTGCCAAGGATGATTTACCGGATGTCCTGAAAATTTCAAACTTTTTGGCTCTGGTAATGTGTACAAGACCTTGTGAGAGCAGTCTGGGCTAGTGATTAAGGCACCAGGCAATAAACAGGGGCCATGAGTTCTAGTCTTGTCTTAGCCATGAAATCCAGCTGGTGACTTTGGGCCAAGCACTCTGCCTTAGCCCACAATGTCTGGATCAGGTGACAAACCAATTGGTCAACTCCTATTGCAACCAAGGGATCAACATTTGGATGATCCAAAAAAGTGGGCCCTGCCCTTGCAGGAAATGGGAAGAAAAGGAGCAGGAGGGTGAGGAGGAGGAGGAGGAGGAAGAAGAAGCATGCTGGGTCCTCAGAACTGCGAGCTCAGCTATCTCTGTCCCTCCAGGTGGAATTGAGCTCTCACAGAAGCTGGCAGAGAGCAGGGGGTTGGCCTCTTATTGGGTTATGAATATTTATGGTTAATGATTATGCTGTAAGAGGCACAGAGCCGCTTCGTAGTAAGATGGGTGGTAAATAAATTTAGTAATAAATAACATAAAATTCTGTCTCTGCAGGACGGAAGATTTTTTCTGCCCTGAAGGTCTATTTTTTTAAGAGACCCTCACTGAATCCAGCCTAGCTGGGCCTGGTTGCAGTACCAAAGCAACAACATTAAGGGTGGTTGCAGGTTCCTATGCAGACCTAGGACAGGGGTGAGGGATGGGTGGGGTCCCCCTGGTCCTATTTTGATATCTCAGCAGCCTTTAACATGCCACTCTGGGCCACTGGGGGTTGGCAATGGGGGCATTCTGTTGCAGTTCCTTTGCCGGGGCCAATTCCAGCCATGGCCTGAACTCTCCTTGACCTTCTTTAACATACCCCGAGGCTGCTGGGTGAGGCAGCTGGTCAGCTTGGGCTGAGATATCAGTTGCTAGTGATGCGTCTCCACCCCAGGCTGACCAACCAACCATCCAAAATAATTGAGCTCCTTTCCCAGCGCCTGGAGGCAGTGAGAGTCTGGATGGCAGACAGTGGCTTGTCTTCTGGGGTCCTGGGGGTCTCCCCTCTTTAGATCTGTGTGTGGATCATTCCCCAAGTCAGTGTGCAGTTTTGTGTGGCTCCTGCTGGAAGAGTAGATGGCAACAAGAGCCAAGGGAGCTTTGGTTATACCTTGGGCCTATAATTCAGTGGTGGGATTCAAATAATTTAACAACTGGTTCTCTGCTCTAATGACCAGCTGGGTAGGAATGGCTGGGATAGGGGTAACACGGGACTCATGGGACCATCCCTCACTCTCATTATGCAGGTAATCCTCCAGTTACAAATGTAATAGAGCCTGCCAATTACATTTGTAACTTGGGGATTCATTTGATTGAATCATATTAAATGAACGTGATCACTCCTTGCTTTCCTCAATGCATTTGTTAATCGAGTGTGCAGGTCATCAAATGCACATGAGGTAACTTAGGCTGGGGAACAGCATGGGGCCCTAGTGCTGAAGCAGGCCAGGTGTCCCGCAATCCACTGAGATACCTCATGTTCCTCTGGGGTCCCCACAATCGCTTCCCCCCCATCCTGCCCCACCAGGTCTCCAAAGACTGGGCCTGCTTTGCTAGCATCCAGATTCCACTTACTCCTCCCCACCCCATTTCCCAGGGATTACTTACTTTTTGAAGATCTCCAGAGATCCAAAAGATGCTGACCCACTGGCAGAGAAGTCAAAGTATTTTATTCAGCTAATGGCAAATCTAAAAAAAACAATTTCACCAGCTTCTGAGTAAAAGACTTTTGCTTATGGCCATGTGGCCAGCAGGCCTCCTGCTTTAGGACAGCTTCAGGGATTGAGGTAGCAACAGCAGCCAATCAACGAGGAGCTTGTTTCCTTTGTCTCATTGGTCTGAATGGCAAGGCCCTTGATGATTGGCTGCCACACCCCAATCCCTGAAGCTGCTCATTCAAATTAGCCAATCAGGAGACTGCTCCATGCTGGCCAACTGGGCCCAAAATAAACCTGTGGGTCCTCCTGGCAGAGAAGCTGGTCTTTTACTCAGATGGGGAAAGCAGTTTTCCTTACAGCTCATTTCTTACAGCTTCATAGGCTTCTGAATAAAAGACTTTGGCTTCTCTGCCACTTGAGTCAGTCTCTTCTGCAGCTCTTTAAAAAGTAAGTACAGGAAAGCCACGGGAAATAGGATGGGGAGAAATAAGTGGATTGGGCCCACGGAGCTCCATTTCAGCCTGTAACAGGTACAGTGAACTGATACGAACCGACTACTGTAACAGAGTCCATAGGAGCATGTTTGGAAGTGGCAAAATGCAGCAGTGAGGGGGGTTTGGGGTCTTTCTCATTGCACCCACATAACCCCACTGCCCCATTAGCTGCCCTGGCTCCCAGCAGGCAATTTAGAGTGCTGGTGATTGGCTATCAAGCCCTCCAGAACATGGTCATATTTCTTGTGGGACTGCCTCTCTCTCCCCCACTGTTTCTGCCTGCTCCACCAGACTTAACAGACGGGACCCATTCCAGGTCCTTTCAATCAAGCGATGCCCTCTTGTTGGGCCTAGGAGTCCAGCTTTCCGAGGGGCACACCCACCTCATGGAGACCTGGGTGGCCTTTCAGAAGATGAGGCTTCCCTAGGCATTTAATCAGGTGGTTGGGGGAGCACAGCTGTTCCTCCAATTGTTTTGTTTGTGAAGGAGGTTCTTGTTTATCCATGGGGCCAAGGGCGGTCTGCTGCTGGGAAGAGGGCCCATGTGCTAATCACCTCATGCCTGCTTGCACCCCATCCCAGCTGTGTGTTGCCCTCTTCTTCCTCCAGATGCTGCTGAGGGTTGTCCTCCCAGCCCTTTGCCACGCAGCCTCTGAGCTGGACCTCACAGGAACCCACCAATGGTGACCTCGGGAGGAAAGCCCACCAAGGGCTCAGCTGGCTGTGTGTGGTCAAGCAAGAAGCCCACGAAAAATGGCTCAGGAGGGGCAGCCGTGAGCGCAGTGGCCAAAAGGGTGTAGATTTGGGGGGATAGGGAAGAGAGGCGGAGGAGAGTTGAAGCAATCCTGTGGTGGGGGTGGGCTGCCAAACACCCAAATTTTGATCACGTGACCGGTCGCTAATGGAAACCACAACTGTACTGGTGAACTTACTTCAGCTTTCGTTTGCTTTAGAGACCTGTGAAGTAAATGCGAGGATCGGTCATAAAGGTTGCAACTGCGAACAGTTCCTAAAGGTGGCGGGCCCTGAATGAAGCCCCCCTGCCTTCTGTGGGAGCCCCTCAATGGACATGCCTCCAAGCAAGGCAAAGGACCCTGGGGGAAACTTCTGGCCAGGATAAAACCATCTCTTGAAATACCTATTTCTCTGCCGTTTGCCTGGCAAGCGGTTCCCTGGGTGATTTGCCACAGATTTTTGGGCCAAAATGGAAACCGTAACTTAAAAGACCACCTTTTTTAAAAGGCTGGGGGAGGAGGAAAAAAGGAGGGGCCTCTAGGAAGTTCTAGCTGAAAATAATTTGGTGATTTGGTCCTGGGATTCCCTTTCCTTTTGGGGAGTAGGGTGCCTCCAGGTGTTTGGGGGAAACGAGAAGGGGGAAAGAGAGGACAGCTCTGGCTTCTGGGCTGCATTTCCCCATCACCCATTTCAGGTTTTCTCAGAGATGAGGGCTGTGTTCCTTGCATGCTGGAAAGTGCTTTTGGTGGATGCAAAGGTCACTGCCCCCAAGGGTTCTTCAGCTCATCTTCTTCAGCCACAGCCCCTGTTCTCCTGGAGTCCTTCTTTGGCTCACCTGTCTGGGGAAACAGCTTAGCTCCTCCTCTGGAAGGAGGAGCTCCCTGGCCGATCGTACCCCCTCCCCACCCCCCGTTCCTCCTTGACTGCCTTCTTCCTAGGCTCAGAGGGAGGGACTGGCCCAAGGTCACCATCAGCCTTTGTGTCTAAGGCAGGAGAAGAGCATCCCATGTCCCACATTTTAGCCTGATGCCTTGAATGTCTATCCCAGAAGAGGTTTCCCTAGAGATCTGGTGTGGACCCGTAGCTTTCTCCCCTTAGACCTAACAGAGATCTTCAGGCAAAGTTCAGGGGATGCCCACCCGAAAGCAAAGACAGCTGTTGCTACACACAGCCTGCCATGTTCTCAGGGGCAAAATCTTACCTGGCCAAGCTGAAAGATGTGCCACATATTATAACTTATAACAGACCATGGGGAGAGCCCCTCTGGCCCTCGGGATTGCCCTGAGCAGCCTTTGGAAAGCTGACCCATCTGACGGGCACATCTGTATATCAGAAAGCCTGATTCCCAGGATTCCTGGTAGCCAAGGGAGAGGAAAGATGGCCGTTTTGCCAGAGGGGAATGGTCCAAAAACAGGAAAGGAAGTCCAGCCTTTCCCAAGACTTCCTGGCAGGATCTTCCAAATGCTTGGATCTGTGCTGCCTCAGGATGAGGATGGGTCCAGTGACTTCTTGGTCACTCTCAAAGGCCAAAAGGCAGCCCAATTGGGAAGGAGGTCTTGAAGCCTCTGGGGGCAGCCCTGGTGGGCTGGCATGGCTGAACAGAGAGGGAGAGGGGTCTGCAGGTGAACTGGGCTCTACCTGCCCAAAGTGGTAGGGAACTGGGGGGTTTTTTGCTTAGGGGGAGAGGCCCAAAGGAACCCCACATACTTCTGTGCTGGCCTTCTTTCCTGCAGCCCAAAGGGCTGGGCCAGTCCTGCCAGCCTTGAGCAGTTAGAACCTGGCAGAGGCATGCTGGGTGCAGTGGGGCCAGGGGGAGCCCCCCCCATCTGTGCTGGGTCTTCCCTCTCCCTCCACGGACTGTCTTACCTCTGCCCATGGAAGTGGCTTGTGTGCGGCGATCACTCTTCTCAGCGGGCTCTGGGCTGACGGGTTGGGCCAAGGGGCTGGGCAGCATGTGTGGCGAGATGGCTCTTGGGCTCATGGCTGGGATGGGTGAACTGACCAGTGGGGAGAATTGGATGGGCGATGGGACACAAATGGTGCCAGGAGAGCTAGCTGGACCTAAGGGGCTGAAGAGGCTGGAGAACTCAGGGTACGAGATCAGTGGGCTGCCCATGCCACAGCTGGCCGAGATCATTGGCCCAAAGACACTGGAGGTGTCTGTCTGGGAGAAAATGCTAGATGGAGAATAGGGAGAAAATTGGCCAGGACTGTAGGGGGCATGGTAGGGGTCCCCCCTGAGAGTATAGATATCGTCAGGGAAGTGTACATAGCGGGAGGGGTGTATAGGGGACATGCTGGGCATGCCGGGCAGCTGAGGCCGGGTGGCCCTTCCAGGGCCAGATCCTGAGGGGAAGACCTCACTGGACAACTGGGAAAAGGGGTCACTGACAGGGGCTGGAAGTTGCAAACCGCCATAAGAATCCCAGTAGGGGACCATGTAGGAGGGGGGGCAAGGGCCAGAGGGAGCGTAGACAGGGCTTGAAGTCTCGGTAGGCTGGAAGGGCTGCCGCTGGGTGGGGAGGGCCAATGACACATCCCTGCCAAGGATAGACCTAGGGCTAAAGGGAGAGGACAGCTGGGAGAGCAGCTGGGTGGAGGGCAGGCTGCTCCCGAAGACGGAGGTGAGATGTGACAGGTTCTGCGTGCTGGGCGCCTCGGGACTGCCTGGAATGCAAGGGAAACTCCCGCCTCCCTGCCCAGCAGAAGCAGCCTGGGCAGGGCTAAAGGGAGAGGACAGCTGGGAGAGCAGCTGGGTGGAGGGCAGGCTGCTCCCGAAGACGGAGGTGAGTTGTGACATGTTCTGCGTGCTGGGCGCCTCGGGACTGCCTGGAATGCAAGGGTTGGAGTATGCCCCCCTTAACTGTGCAATAGTGGGGCTGGTGGGGCTGTAGAAGACAGAGGGCAGCTGGGAGAGCTGCTGGATGCTGGGGAGCTCAGCACTACCAATGTGCCAGGGAGGCGTTGCCCCTCCAGTGCTGGGGATAGAGTATGTACCCCCTGTACAGGGGATGTTGTATGTCCCCCTTCCCTGCCTGGCAACAGGAAGGTTGGGCAGGCTGCTGCCAGGGAAGACAGAGGTGAGCTGGGTGCTGGGGAGGTCACAGGGAATGAAGGCCCCACCTGGCTGGGTGATGGCAGGCAGGTTGGGCAGACTGGCTGGTGCAATGAGGGGAGTACAGGGGGAAGGCAGGTGGGGATGCCATGGGATGGGGCACTCAAAGCAGTAGCCCCGTGGGACGATTGAGCTGCCGCTGCTCTGCTGAGAAGCATTTTGACCTGAGATTGTTGCACCGCCAACACCTGCAAGATGGAGAGAGAGAGAAAGAAGTGGTAGCATCTAATAGGGGGCAGGAAACTGCCATTACCATCTCCCGCTTAATCTGGGGGCAGTCAAGTTACCTTCTGAGTGGGAGCACAGTTTTGCCTTTGGATTATTCATTCAGCAACTGTTTCAAGTTACAACAGTGCTGAAAAAACAGTTATGAATGGTCCTTGAAGTTACAGCTATTGTTATGCCCCTTTGTTCACATGATCAAAATTGGGATTCCCCCCTCCTCGCGCTTACAATCGCAAAGGTGTGAGAGTAGTTAAGGCACCATATCAGAAACCAGGAGACAGTGAGTTCTAGTCCCGCCTTTGCCATGAAAACTGACCGGGTGACTTTGGCTCAGTTGCTCTCCCACAGAACAGTCCAATTTCACAGGGTTGTTCTTGTGGGGGAGGAGGAGCATATGTTTGCTGACTGGGCATGGAATGAGGCAGCTTGACTGTGGCGAGCTGGCTTTGGCAAGTTGGCCATGATGAATTGTCACAGATCCCATGTGATGACCCAGGGCAAGGCACAGAGGTGACACAGTCAGCTGATAGTTCAAACTGCTCCTTTATTGCTCCAACTTTCCCCCAAACGCTCCCATGTTTATGGCAAGTTCCACAGCAAAGTGATCACACACACACACTTCCAGCAGCCTCTGGCTGTAAGTAGTCCAGCACAACACTGTGAGCGCAACAGCTGCAAAACAAGAAATCCAGCGGGGCTCGGGAATAAGTCAATAAGTCCAGCAAGCAAAAGAACAAGGCAACTAATCCAGGAAGCAAGAAATAAAGCAAGAAATCCAGGAAACTTCAAATGTAGGCAACAGCACACAACACTCCATGAATGCAGCGTTTCTTCCCAACAAATACCCCTCCCCACAGTATCTTAAGTTTCAGTCTCCAGAGGGGCAGGGTGCTCTCCTCCTGAGTTATTGGATCAGCCTGCACTGTTCCCGCCTTCTCTCCACTCTCCACCCTCAGGGATCAGGAGGGGATGATCCTTGTTCATCACCTGAGTTCTGTCACTCCTCATGTTCACTGCATAGGCTCTCTTAGTCATCCTGCCCATTCCTCCCTGCCTACAAGCCATCCCTGAAAGGGCTTGGCCTGACTCAGCCTGCTCCTCCCCACATTCCCCCAAAGCCAAAGAAGCCGCCTCCTTGATCTCTGTCAGCTCCGGCTTGTCTTCCTCTGCAGATTCAGGCTCCAACAACCTCGGCCTTCCTGTGGTCAGTGCAGAGCCTCATCTGCCAAAAGGAGCTTGCCAGGCCCCACCAGAGAAAAGAGAGTGGGAGGATGAGGTGAGCTGAAGCTCCCTCCATCGTCTGGCGATGCTGGAGAGCCACCAGCAGCTCAAGGAGCAAGGGTGGAGGCAGCCTGCCCTCTCAGCCAGTGCCTCGGCCAGCAGCCAGGGGTAGAAGATAGCAAAGGGTAGCCGCCAGAGTGCAGGGCAGGCTCCATTGTGGTTGTAAGCCAAGGACTATCTGTATTGAAAGGTGAAGCAGCACAGATGTCAGCATCCATGATGCCTTAGGAGACGCTGCCTATTCCCAATAAACTCTAAGTCCCAGAAGACCAAGGGGAACCACCCCTCTGGCCATCTCCAATTCAAAAGACTACAAGAACTGACCGCCGAGATACAGCAAGCGACAGAAGAAAAAGCAGCCAAGGGTCGTAGCAAATTTGGAGAATGATGGTTGAAAGAGCCTCCTAGCAGACAAAGGAGCAAAGATTCAAGCAGGCGATGAAGAGCACTGATCCATTGGAACTCGGGGGCCGGAGAAGGCTCCTCCAAATGCCAGGGGACCACCAAGACATCAGACAAACCTGCCCAGGATTGTCCCTGAAACAAACCTGACCAGACCAAAATTCTCTTCCATCAGACCCAGGAGGGGGAGACCCCTCTCTCAGGCGCGGCTCTAATGCTTGCCAAGGCCAGAGCAGGAGTGACCAGCAACAAGGCCTCTGGGCTCCCTTGCAGAGCTGACCAGATCTAAAAACCAGAGGGAAGGCAGGTGGTCATGGAGAAACTCGAGGTGACCACGAAGAGCTGACAATGATTTGATGGCACAAAACCAACCTATTTTCTTTTAAGAAACGCCTGAAGGTCAAAATATGCAAATCCTTCAACCCCATTAATTATGTTTAATTCCATTGTCTTTTACAAACTGGTGTCTACATATAACACAGGATGCAGCAGTCCAAATTCTTATCAAACATTCCTTGGTCTATTTTACATCACATCTATGTCACCGCAATCTTTCTGGCCTGGATTTGTTTATTTATTTATTTATTTTATTTATTTTGATTTATATACCGCCCCTCTCCCGAAGGACTCGGGGCAGTGAACAGCC
>JANHFN010099572.1:0-10037 GCA_032468175.1 Toxicocalamus goodenoughensis
GTCCACAAGCCTTAAAGCTATCAAGTTTGAAGACCCCTGCTATAGACTTGTATCCATATTAATCCAATTTAGCAATGAAATACTGATGAGCTTCAATTGTCTCATACATACTCTGCAATAAGTCTTTATAAATTCAGTTTTCCTTCTATGATCTGTACTGAGGTGGGACCACACACTAATAACTTGAATTTTTGTTGATTTCAGTGAGGGGGCATTAAAAAAATTTATTTATTCTTTAGTTCTTTCACGAAAGTTCCTTAGTTCTTCCACTGAAATCAGTAGGACATCTTTGTGCATAATTTTAGCTAGAGAGAGTTAAGTGTCAGGAGATAAAGTAAAATTTGTTTAGATGTATTCTGTTCTTTTATATTATAATTTCATTGTGGTGTGGTGTAATGTTCTGTCATAATTCAGATTGAATAATTATTTTTATCCAAAGGCAGAGTATTCAAAAGTATAGTTAAGCATGATTATAGTAAGTCTTGCTACATATTTTCAGCCAGATTTCATCTGACATAATTTCTTACATCTCTAAATCTCGATGTATTATATGTATTCTAGATTCATATGCATGACAGTACAACTCTGAGCTGTAATTCTAATTTTTGCTATTGAAATTCTGGATCATTTAGTTCTTATACATAAGGCCCATGTTGATGAATTACACCTGCAGTAAGTTCTTTCTTACAGCTCTACCCTTCAACTCTATCCTTCTTTCTGGCCATGCTTGAGTTTGTGAAACACTATTCTGCGGTGACTAAGATTTAGGATTATTCCATTTTCAATTTTTTTGCGTTTTTGTACATGTGTACATAATTTGTATATTGCCCATTGAGGTAGTCCTCAACTTATGACAGATTGTTTAGCAACCATTCAAAGTTACAATAGATCCCCTTTCCAAAAGAGATTTATGACTCAGTTCCAAAGTTTTGACAGTCACACACATACCTATGATCACATGACTGCATATTGGCCACTCCTAAACTAGCCTGCATTTATGGCATTAATTTCTAGTTTTTGGCAAAGCCAACCCATAGTGAACAATGGAAACCATTGCTAGAAAACCATTCATTGACCTATAAATGTATCCTTGAATTTGCCTACAAAGACAACATTTGCATTTGTTGATTTGATCTTATTACTTTCTTTCTCATGGAAATTAAGCTCTATTAAATATCAATAAATGAGAAGCAAATGACCATTTGAGGCCAATAGAGACTTTTCAAAGGACATGTTCTAGATAACTCTCCATAAATGGATGTCATGGAAAGCTTTGTTGCCTGTTGAACAAAACAGCTTGGTGGCAAACTGTGACCCTGCCACCAACTCTACCCTAGCAGGTTATTCCCTTTCAATGAAGTTTCCCATGATGTCTTTTCTGGGTAGGTGTTTAAAAACAAGCACTGGACTACAGTCCCCTATTTGTGGTGTTATTTAACAATATGGGAAGGATGTGAGGCTCAAGATTTCACTGGAAATAAAAATAATGCCACCATAACAACAGAAGAGCACACAATAGATACAAACTCAAGGTTAACTGCACCAAACTTGATTGCAGGAAATACGACTTCAGCAACTCTACCTGACTGTAGTTTCTTCCCCAAACCCCAAAAACTTTAACCTTAGACTGTCTACTATTGACCTCACCCCTTTCCTAAGAGGTCTGTAGGGGGGCATGCATAAGAGCACCAACGTGCCTATCGTCCCTGTCCTATTTCTTTTATTTTTCTTATATGTACCCATTTCATGCATTCATAACTATGTATATACTTATACTTATTATCTTTTAAGCGATTGACAAATCAAAATAAAGATGGTAGTTTCCTAACTACCCACTTTATAAATTTGATTTAAAATGTGCCAGATACTCATTGTGTAACTTTTTTACATTGATAAGCTCTTTTTAATAAAAAAAAATAAAGCTAGATGGACACTTAGGGAAATATCCAAAGATACCACATGACCTATCCTGAGGTTGTGATTCTTCAATATTGGAGTGTCTGTATTTCTAGGCTCCCATCATTTCTCCACAACTTTTGAGAACAGATATTGAGGGCACATAGTTACGTAATCTCCTAAACTACCTATAATATCCTGTCTACTTGCTCTTTTTTCTAGAGCTTTATTATTATTACTAATTTTCAACCTATGACCACCTTACCTGTTCCCATTTTCTTTGCCAATAACTGGGGAAGAAAATGCAGCACAAAAATGCATGAGTTGTGTCCTGGACATCTTTTAATCTTTTACTTTTGTCAAACTAACAACATTCCCATCTCAATAGTTAGGTGATATATGTTGGACATGCACAGGATTGCCTGAATCAATTTTGATACATTGCAATTTGGTTGGGAGCGATAATTCATTATTTATGTGGGACAAGTGAGTAAATTGCAGGTATTAAGATGGCATTTGGGGGTGGCAGGAGGAGGTTAAAGCTTCACTGTAACACAGTATAACATGACAGAAATCATACACCAAAATACATCAAAACCTGACTTCAGATTAATGGAGCTAAGAGTGGTATACTTAGCCTTGGTGTATCTGCATGTATTATATCTGCAATGTCATTAGCTAAAATAAGTAACTATATATTGTTAAATTGTTAGATTGAGTACATAGCTCCTTGAAAAATTGGAGGCAAAGGCAGAAGTGAGATTCATTTTCTTTGCTGGTTTAAACTCTCATGCATTTTTCATGCAGGCCTTATGGCAAATAGGGGGGGAGATCAATTTGTTTTTCCCCCCATATACTTACAAACAGCCACCATGTAAGAAAGCAACACCAATACTGTACGTAATGGTTTCCCTCTTTGTGCATATGGTAATCTCACTGCATCTCTCTCATCTTACTATGTACAAAAAGAAGATTCCATGTTTTTTTTTCTCAACTGTTTGTCCAAAAATCCCAGAAGAAAACCTCCACTTTCAATTGGATATACATAGTCCTGGACTTACAACAATTCATTTAGTGACAGTTTGAAGCACTGAAAAAAGTGACCTATGGCCATTTTTCACACTTACAATTGTTGCAGCATCCCCATGGTTACATTATCTAATTTCAGACACTTGGCAACTGACTCATATTTATTGCAGTGACCTGGCATCATGTGATCACCTTTTGCAACTTTCTGACCAGCAAAAGTCAACGGGAAAGCCAGATTCACTTAAAACTGTGTTACTAATTTAACAACTGCTGTGATTCATTTAACAACTGTGGCAAGAAAGATTGCAAAATGGGCAACATTCCCTTAACAAATGTGTCAATTATCAACAAAAAATTTGGACTCAATTATGATCATAGGTCAAGAAGTACCTATAAAGACATTGGAAACATGGAGGCTGTTTGGAAAGATGGTTTAATGGTGGACAAGACCAAATGCCTTGGAGCTCTTGGGCGAACAAAAATGGGAAGGGATGCTGAGAGTCCCTGGGTTTTATGTCCTCTGGGCTTTGAACTTTCTGGGGCACAGAAAGAGTGTCCTGATTGATTGCTGTCAGAGGTCATAGCTAGCTTTGTAGGTTGTCTGTGTGCTAACTTTGGTTGAAACTTGGTGGGTGGTGCAATGAAGGGTAATGAAATGGCTCTGCCTGATGGAGGTAGATCTTTGTTATGTAGAATAGACTGACCTGGGCCATTAACAAAGGTGGGGGGAGCTGAGTTTTTGCTCTGTGAGTTTCTACTTTTCTTTTAGGAGGAATATTCTGCCTTTTTAGTATTTCCTAAAATATTTTGTTTTTCTAGGAGAGGGGTGGGTTTTTACTTTCAACAGTTATTTGTCAGTAACCATGAACTGAGAGCTCTGTGGCTGCAAAGTGATAGCCCAGAAGATAAAAGTGTGCTTGGGGTTTGGGATTGCTCTCTCATCCTTTAAACAATGGAAAATTACCCCAGTATTCTTCTTATATAAAGAACAGCAGTGTATAGTCGTTAAGATGTTAGGTTAGGAAGGGTGGGACCAAGGTTGTAGTCCTTCCTTAGGTACGGAAGGTGGCTGAGTGATTTTGTGTTTTGTGGTAAGCCTGCTAATAATATTTTTTTTAAAAGCCTTGTCTCATCATGCATTGATAGCTTTCCTTTGAGAACAAGGAAGTACATTATAATGACAAGCAAACCTGTTAAATGAGACAAAACACCAATGAAGGAGAATATTTGTAGCTCAGGGTTGACATGAGGGGTCCTTGGTATTCTCTGAGCTGGCTTGTTTTCTTGCAGATGTTTCATTATCCTAACTAGGTAACATCATCAGTACTAGTCTACTAGCACTGATGATGTTACCTAGTTAGTATAATGAAACATCTGCAGCAAAACAAAACAAAAAATGAGATACAAAAACTTAAGGACATCAATAATATCCTTCCGGTATAATTCTGCACATATTCTTATATTTCAGCAGAACTGTAAGAAGAACAGGGCAAACCATTTATCCCGGTCCCTGCATCCCCACAGAAGGCTTATTGTGGTTGTTTTAAGGATGTTTCCCTGGGCATTTCCACATGCACTGCTGCTTTATTTCATTTCACAAAGCACTCTTACAAATGCTTTACACAGATCTAAATATTATTTGTGAGCATGCCATGTTGGGTGCATGCATGTGTGTAAAGCCATGGTCCCAGTGCACATCTTTCATTTAAGATTCTCTATACATAGACAGACTGAAGTAAAACTCTAGAAGTCATTTCAAAATAGATTGTAATGCCCGTAATGATTTGAAATGCTGATGTTTATGTTAAGTATTTACACGTCTTTGCTTTGTTGAAGTTTTCTTTCTTGTATATGGACAAGGACCTTTACTTACTACGGGAATAAACATAGGCCCTCTGGCTATGTGTATTTGAATGCTATCGCATGTAATTGTACAAACGTTAAGTGACAGGATGGAACAAAGTTGTCAATAGACAACTTCTAATACCTGTGTCTCATGAGTTTATTTAATCCTAGTGAGCAACTAAATTTCAATTTAATATATTAAACATAATTAAGCAATATTCTGCATCATCCCAGAAGTACCGATTAATAAGTGGAAGTAGCCATAATCAAAAGAATGTATGGACTACAAGAAGGTGATATGTCCTGGTAAAAGCTAGTAAGTTAAGATGCTAAAGATACCCATTACTAAAAATTGTATTTATTTACAGATACTGCTAAATGACCTAACAGAAATAAATATTATCTTTGCTATTTATTTATTTATTTGTTTGTTTGTTTATTTATTACAATATATTAGGCATAGGTTTGCTGATTGACACTTACACCTGAAGACAAGGCCTGCCTTATCATAACCACTGGACACCAAGAAAGTGTCGCCCCCTCATCGTCACGCATTACTGAGAGTGAGTTCTGTTGGTTGCAGTGGTAACAGTCAATCTATCAGGCTCTTCATTCTTGAACATTCAAAATGCTTTTCAGAACAGACCTTTCTCCAGGAGCAGATTGCACGGTGAGATATGATATGTCACAGCATGTTCAGAATGTAATGGTTCTCTATAACAAAGGAGAATATTTTTTTTTCCAGGTTGGCTATAATATTCGGTTTACATTTTGTAAATGTGTCTATTTACAAGAGAAAAGTTATATATTTCTCCTATGTTAACATTCTACTGACTTATACAATTAAGTACAGAGGCTTTAAACTGAGGACTAACTAAGGGTATTATTATTTGATACATGAGCTCTGATTAAAATAAGGTTTCAACTTTGAGCTACTAACATTCTCCTTTATCAGTTACTCTGATTTATTTTTAGAACAATAGATAAGACAGCAATCATGGGCCTAGTTGTGCTTAAGACCTATGTTGGAAGAAAAACATTGGATTGGCAATCCTGTCTTTGTTTTGTATTGCAAAAATATATCCAGGACAATACTTATAAAAGGATTATCAAATTAACAAGATACTCAATGTTCTCCTGAGGGTTAGTTAATTGAACCTGATTATGTAGTCTATTTTTTGTGTATTGTTTTTTTAATGAAGAAAAATGCTTCATTTCCCAACTGATATTTTAGTCAATTTAATTGTGCAGTTCCACTATTCTGTCCACAAAAATCAACAACACAACTGCAACAAAGATCCAGAAATTAATGGTAATTTAAGCTAATCAATATAGTCAGATTGCGACCACATTTTGTCTTGAAAGCAGAGTTATAAGAATCCTGGTGACCTCATGATCTGTATATTTAGATTTTTAAAAGTACATTAACTATTCAAGGTGTTTTGTCTGATGTAGAACTAATACATAGCTGGATCCTCAAAGTTGGAGGATTGTAGCAATGGAAAGCAGATTCCCAATCTAGATAACAAGGCCAGAAAAAAATATACATGTGGGAAAACATATATACGTATATTACTTTTCTCTATAATGAGAAAAGGCTAATCCTGTCATTTCTACAATATCTGTAAATGCAGGCTTTTGTAGCTTTAAAACTATGCATCATTCATTGTGTAGAACTAAAGATTTTATAGACGGCCCAATTAAATGCTCCAATTTCAAAGCATCTGACCCAAAGCTTAACTGAAACCAATTCAGAAGATTAGAAACTAAAATCTCTTGCATGTATTGAAAAAAAAAATCTGAGTGGAACTGTGATTAAGGAACATCTGACTTTTACTTATGTTAATCTCAGTTAAAACATTGGCCTGCAAAACTGATGTTTATGATTCATCTAAATAAACTAAATATTTCTTAGCTATCACAGTACTTAATTACAATCTATACCATTTAAAATGATGACTTTGCAGGTCAGATGCAGTACCCATAATCTTTAATCATTTCACTGATTGACAATAACTATTATGAAAATATTACCTAAAGATTATCATGGCATATCTATTTAACTTTCTGTAAAACTATATTATGGCAGCCACTGATGCATGCCTGTGACATCTCACGGAAGTAAATGGGATTTATGTAGGATTACAGCAAATACAAGAATCTAAGAGCCACAATACACATACTTTTCTTTACATACTTTGCTTGGAAACAACTGAATAATTAATTTGATGAAATCCTGCTGGTGTGTAAATAATGACCTATAGCTGTTGTCAAATCAATCTGTATAGAACTTGTAAAAAATACTTTATTATTGAAGAGTTAGGAGGAAAGATAGGATATGATCAGAATAGCTTTACTTGTTTTGTATATAACTAGAATTATCCAATGGATCATAGTTTGGATTTGGCTTGAATCAAATAAGACAAGAGCTGTACTTGTATTTTCTTATTGTTTTATGGTTATCTGCAGCTTATTTTCAAATATTGGGGATAAAGGCTAATAACATATATGCCATTTTATGTCCCTGCCTAAATTTAATCTGTAAAATAGATTTTATTTTTGAAAAAAAGAACATATATTTGGGTCTTTTGATTACAGTATATAATTGCCACAAATAAAATAAATAAACAATAATATTCTAGTTTTTCCTCCTTTTCCCACTTGACATCAACATATGCATTACAAAAAAGGATAATGTAATAGGCTCCTGTTGTTCTATTCTTAAATGTAATCATACCACCATTTTGTCTTCCTGTTATTCAATTTTTTGGAAATAAGTTCTTGCTTTAGTGAAGTTATTCCCTAGCAAGTAAATTTAAGTTACAACTTAATATAACAACAAATGACATAAACTTATTTCTATGTTTTTAAAGGGGAGATATTATCAGAGGAGAATGAAAGTACAAGCTGTTATTTTATACAAATGCATAGCGAGTACATACAAGTCTGGGAAGAGAATGCCAAATGTCTTGGCTTCTGCTATAAACAATTCCTTGGGTATGTTGTTAAGTGTACAGAGACTTAAGAATTTTGGCTGAATCTAGAATGACGTCTGACCACAAGATCTACATTTTTTCCCCAGTACATATATGCTGAAGAGCATATGCCTTAACATCAATCCTACACAAAATTAGAGATTTTCCTAGAGTCTCACACACTATTGACCACTATTCAATGTCTTCCTCCAATGTCAGGCTTAAGTTATAAGTCCTTATGGTGGCCCCATAGGTGGCACAGAATATGCTATCAACAACTCCTTTAGCAATATCCCATTCATCTGTAGCAGGCATAGCTCTGCTGACACATCAAGTGTCATTTTCGTCCTTCTTGGGAATCTTTAGGAAATATACTACTTCCTCACTTAGTCTAAGATATGAGGTGTGGTTTATACAAAGAGAGTTATATAAGAAGTAAATCTTTCTTATGCAGAACAGCTCAGTCTTTGACAAGCATGTCAATTTTATGACATGTCTGAGAATTAATCTCAGTGATACAGTCAAGCATCAACTATAACATCCGCCACCTCTAGCCAAGTAAGAGCTTAGTGGGCAGGTTTACTAATTGGCTTTTCTTTGCTAGTTCAGAATGTAGTCTGGAATGAAAGAAACTCTGTTGGCCATTTTAAAAAGGGACTTTCAGATACAATCCAAGAGTAACACTTTGCCAGGACTCTCCAGAAATGTTATCTGTATGAATCTAGGTACTGGAGTCAAATATAGATGGGAAGGAAAATTGCCACTATTATTTCAGCTCTCTTTTCTTTTTCATTATGGAAATTGAAACCCTGTAGCTGGAAGTTAGCATAGCTTTGCTATCTGGCTGATAAAACGTGCACCAACATTATTCTGTGGAGAACCAGACCACTTCACGTAGGAGTGCAGTTGTACTGTACACTACCGTTGTTAAGTTAGTAACCTGGTGTTAAGTGAATCTGGCTTCCCCATGGATTTTGCTTGTCAGAAGTCACAAAAAGTGATGGCTTGACCCCGGGATACTTCATCATAAATACAAGTCAATTGCCAAGCATCTGAATTTGGATCACATGACTGTGGTAATGCTGCAATGGTGGTAAGTGTGAAAAACGGTCATAAGTCATTGTTTTCAGTGCCGTTGTAATTTTGAATGGCCATTAAATGAACTGTTGTAAGTCGAGGCCTACCTGTATAAGTGTGAGATCAGCAAAGAAGAGAAGCACAGTATACGTCAGGGCTGTCAAACTCCCAGCCCGTGGGCCAGATGTGTCACGTTCTGGCCATGTCCACACCTAGTTTAGCGAAGGGGATAAAGTCATGATATGTCACATGACGACGCCATGACAATGTAAGTTGAACACCCCTGGTATACATCATCTTTAAGATGTCTTGGAATACTTGTCAGAGTATCCTTCCGTTCCTTTCTTTCTACAACTGAACCTGCCACGGGGGGGACGGGGGACGACCATCTGTTCTTGATATTCTCCCCAATAAAATATTACATCCCGGGACAAAATGATAGGAAGTCATCTCTTATCTAAATCTAAAGCAGTCATCTATATGAATAGGAGGATAAAGTATGTTGCTAACAGAAAGCTTCATATCGTTATTACCTGATGTCTGTCATTGCTGAAATGTTTAAGAGGTACTAATTACCCAAGATAATGGACAGCCATTAGTAGGTAATTCAATGTATGTTACAGCATCTCAATTTTGAAATTGCAGCATGTGTTTCCAAATGTTGCAATAATCAATTCTATTGTTTGCTAGAATCTGATAAGTAAATAAGAAATTTGATAATTCGACTAAGAACTTTCAAAGTCTACGGTGACAATAATCTTACTTAATAATAATACTTAATAATGATAGTATTATTAAGATAAGCATCTAAAGGTATTTAAATGGTGGTATTATCAAACCACATCCAGGATGCAGCAAATATCATTATAGGAAAAAACTTCATCAAAGATTCAGAAAACACAATGATATTTTCTGCATTCTGAATGAGGTTTGATAACACCACCATTACATACCTTGATGTGCTAGAAATCATATTATACATTGATGTTCCTATTACGGTCTTATCAAAAGTGTTATTCTGAAATGCAGCAAATAATCATTATAATAATTGCAATAAAGATTAATCACTAGCCTTTATTGCTGAGGTTCACTAATCACATTTTGATTTGGTTAAGCTTTCATCACTTCAATATATTCCTAATCCTGAAATCCTGGATGATTCACACAAACCTCCTAACTTCACCTTAAATAGATAGATAGATAGATAGATAGATA
>JANHFN010099690.1:0-10035 GCA_032468175.1 Toxicocalamus goodenoughensis
AGCACAAAAGATTGTAACCAACTGACACACTGTATGTATATAATTGAAAGATGGTTTTATGTTTTTATGTTTTGTTCATATGTTTGTTGTAAAAAATAAAAATTTTGTGTTTTTTTAAAAAAAGAAAAACCTGCCCAAACTGAGACAATTGAACACTATCTTGAAAGTGATTTGGTCATAACTACAAGCACCAATGGCTCCCCATTCCTGTCAATTTACCTTCTTGCCTGTCAGCTACATTCATTCATTCATTCATTCATTTATATCCTGCCTTTATTCATTTTACAAATAACTTAAGGCAGTGAACATGTCCAACACACCTTCCTCATCCTATTTGCTCCACAACAACTCTGTGAAGTAGGTCTGTTCAGAAAAGAGTGACTGGCCCAAAGCAGGGGTTGAATTCATGATTTCCCACTTTCTAGCCTACCACTAAGAGAAAACTGGCTCATTAATGGAACTTTTACTTCTTTATTTTTACAGTACAGAGTTTGGTCTAGTGTTGAAGGCACCAGGCTAGAAACCAGGAGACTGAGCTCTAGTCCTGCCTTGGGCATGAAAGTTGGCTGGATGATCAATTGCCAGAATCGTAGAGTTAACTTCGAGCAACAATGCTAGAGGTACATTCACAGCAATGCCAGGTTGTGAGCAAACATTGGTATTGCTTTCTGGCAGGCCCAAGGAATCAAAAACAACACCAATAATTACTTCAGAATGGTTTCTCTATTTTTGCTCGCCTATCTTGTAGACTATGTCACTAAAATACTAAATATTTCTATGGCCATTTTAGAGTTGCCAACAGAAAGGGAGGGGGAAAGGGCAGTGCAGCAGCTTGGAAATCAAAAGTGCATTCCTTACATAGTTTTTCAGAGATAGTAACTAGGTGACTGAAGTTTCTGCCTCGCAAAAATCTAACTGGAGAACATGATTGATGACTCTTGGCTTTCGATGTGTTTCATTGGAGAATGTAAATTGTGATACACCCAGGGGATGGGGGGAAACCAGGGTCAAGGGTGACAGCAAATTATGTGCTTCAGAATCAGTTACACCCAGGCAGTGCCAACGTTAACTCCCAAATAAAGCCTGTTTAGTTTTGGAAGTTTGGCTCAAGACTCATGATTTAATTGGGGTAACTGCCAGAATCCTGACAGACTAAAGCACTGTGTTAGATATACCCTGTGAAAGGCTAGGAAAGAGTCCATCTTAGCTCTTTTTCTGCCTACCAAAGATTTCAAGCTAAGCTGTCTCTTTGCTCCTAGTGAAATGCCCCCTCCTTCCTGGACTCTGGACTATGTTCTACCATACTTTCCACTCCAAATGGTTGCCAAGCGATTCTAGTACCAGGGTACTTAGCAATGTGGATATGTCCTATCCTGTAAATTGCTCCTTGAATTTCAGCCAAATGGAGCTTTAGGATGCATCTTAGTGCCATCTGGTGGATGTTTTTGTATCCAAAAATCCATAAACAACTGCTTTTTGAAAAAATAAAAATGTATTTTAATCCACCACATTCCCCTCCGTTCTTTCCTTCATCTTTTAATAAGTGTGTTTGCCTTTCAATTTTAAGAAGGATTGGAATTCTAGTGGCTTACATTTTACCAAGGGATGTTGCTTTGAAATGTTTCAGCAAAGAAATGCAATAGAAACATATGTTAAGTAAAATAGCATTAAAATGCATCTTTAAATAATGCATCAACATTATTATTACTCCTGTAATAATAATTCTTATTGCTGCTGTTATTATCTAAAAACATTCCTCCTTGCTACAACAAGATATCCACTATGCCTCATTGCATTGCAAGGAGAAAAAGTCACAGGGATTCCGTGGTTTAACCATAAATAAGTAAATAAATAACATAGTGTGTCTCTGGGATTTGATTATTCTTTGAACATTTTGTAATCAACAGCAGAACTCTTGATCATAATGAAAAACAAAGGACATTTTTCAGTAGCAAATTGCCATGTGTAATGCATAAACTGCAGTGGGATTTGGTCTGTAGTTTCTTGAATCCTTATTTCTTTGATTGGGGTATTCTTTACTGCTTCATTGTTGACCTGATATTAATCCTGGTGTTAATCTTGGTGTAGATTACTGGCAAGGAGGTGTTTTGGTCTTTTTGTTTCCTTTTTAGCTTTTTTATTGTTTCTTTTGAATGGTGTGTATAAGTTATTTATCCCTATGTCCCTGTTGATGGCTACCTTATTCGAATACTAAGCTTCCAGAAATTCTCCAGCATTTTTGAAATTAGCTTGGTCACAGTTTCCCAGCTGAAATTAGGGTTAAGTGTGTTGTGAAATTAAAGAGTTTTTATTATGTCTTTGGACTGCTATTTAGTGTTCATTGATGCACTCTGTTAGTCTTCTGCCTGTCTGTCCTACACAGTGGCAAAAACAAGTGGCTATTATAGTCCTTACATTGTATGTTGTAGATGACTTCTGTTGGTTCTTCTGAAGTTACTACCATGTTTCCCTGAAAATAAGACCCAGTCTTATTTTCTTCTTGGCCCCAAAATAAGCACCAGTTCTTATTTTCGGGGAATGTCTTACCTGCTTACCTTAGGACCACCGCAGCCAGGCCTACCATGCCATGACACCTCTCATGACTTCTTCTGTGACCATTCGCTGCCAGATGCCACATAGCTCATTGCATTGGTACTGCCGCTTTCGGCAGGAAGCTGTGTGTCATGTCATGCTGTTGCGGTGCCTGCTATTTAAAAGAGCCTTGATGGCACAGTGGTTGGAATGCAGTATTGCAGATTAATTCTGCTCACTGCCAGGAGTTCAATCCTGGCCGACTCAAGGTTGACTTAATCTTCTATCCTTCCAAGTAAAATGAGGACCCAGATTTTGGGGGTGATATGCTGACTCTGTAAACTGCTTAAAGAGAACTGTAAAGCATATGAAGCATTATATAAGTAATTGATATTCTTGTTGCTAACCAAACTTGATTCTTCAGCCAGCTGATATGTCTGATGTGGTGTGTCTATACATATCAGAACCATGAGCATGAGGGGGCTCATGCTCACAAGGGGGAGTCCATAGGATATGGGGGAAGGATCATTATGACAGAGATAGTGATACAATTGAAGCTTTTTTATCTGTTTTTTATCTGAGTTGCACATTGTGTGGGGACCCCTGAGTGCAAAGGTAGAGGAGATAGGCAGACTTAACCAATTTCTGAAAAAAGAAAGGCTGCATTTTTGCATAATGCCACCAGGTGATACTGCTTCCTACCTGCTTTTTGCTCAGTGAACAAATATTCAAAACAATAGGATTATCAAAGCTGATTGGGAAAGGGGGATGGGAATTTGGAACCAAGGAATTTGATGGGGTCAGTGGAAGGTAAAGGGTACCTTGTGTAGGGATGGCAACCTTCTGATGCCTTAACCTATGAATGAAATGGGTTGGTCTCTTTTTGGAAAAGAAACAATCCTAGAGTTTTAGAATGTGGGCTCCTTGGTGCTCTCTGAGTTTGCTTGTTTCCTTGTAGAGTTTCATTATCCCAACTAGGTAACATCATCAGTGCTAGCAAGGAGTGCTGTTTGCTGTACATTTATATTCTGGTGTCCTGCCTGACTGTGTGGGTGGGGAAGGTCTTGGAACTTCTTTGTTGGGCTGTTTACTGATAGCTCTTTGGCTGTTTCTTGATTGGAGTCTTGTTTACTTGATTGTTGGTCTGAAGCAGCAGTGGGATTCAAAATTTTTTACTACTGGTTCTGTGGGCATGGCTTGTTGTTGCTTGGTGGTCATGTGACTGGATGGGTGTGGCCAACTGGGCAAGGAGGTGCAGCGCCTTGGGATGAGTGAATGTCGAGTTGGCCACGCCCATTCAGTCACATGACCGGTGCTGCAGAGACAAGGATGATTTTCTACGTACCTTGCTCCCCTCCCCCATTAAGACAAAAAGCCCAACTAAAGATCACAACTGCCTGCCGAGTCTGCCTGCCGAATGGGGTTTGTTTGGTGGTGGTTTCTGTTTGTTTTTTTGCCAAAAGCCTCTCAGAGATAAATTTGCACTGCCAAATCTTACTGTACCTCATTGTTGTGGCCCTGCCTGTTGCTGTTGGTGGTGCTGCTGCAGCGTCTGTCTGACTCAGGGCAACTGTGCAGAGCAAGAGGGGAAGCCCAGGCACTCACCTCATAGCAAGTGACTTCGCGCTATCTCACTCCGGTTATGCGCTCCCAGTGTACCCAAGGAGCGCGCAGGGAGGCAGACACGGCGCAGCTGCATTTGGAAAGTCAGGGAACCTTGCCCAAGGCTTCTTGGATCTTCAGGGGCTACACCTCTCCTAACGATGAGTTGACGTCAACTTAACGAAAATCTTCCAGCCCTTAAGAGTGACTTTCAGAGCGCCATGGAAGAAGTCGAGAACGAGAGCAAACGTAGTGGTGGCGGGCACAACAGGAGTGTGATGGGTCCCTCCGTGGTCCCCTCCTGCATGACAGCCAGGACTTTGGCACCTCCTCTTTCCCTCAGAGGTGCAATGCCTGCCTCCCTTCATGCTCCTTGTAGAGGTATACTCATGCCTGTCAGCCCCACTGCCACTTGGTTTGCTCCTGGTTCTAGGCTTCTTCCATGGGGGCGCTCTGAAAGTTGACCTTTAAGTGGTCCCGGTATATCCACCCACCTGCCCGGCACCTGCCCTCCTGGAGCCCGCCTTCTTCCTTCTCCTGGTGGCCGCACCTCTTCCGGCCCGGCCCGGCCTGGCCAGCCAGCAGGCGGCTACAAGTCCCAGGGCTTCTTGCCCCCCTTGTCGTGAGATGCCTTGTTCAGGGCGTCTGCAGTCCAGCAGCCACAGCAAAACAAGCACGCCCTCTTCTATGTGCCGGGCCCAGCAAGTCCAAGCAGTGGAGCCGGAGATCAGTAGCTGCCCTGAATCGGCCAGCTGGTGTCCTCCTCCTCGGCCATACAGAACAAGCAGAAAACAGGCAGAGAAAGAGGAGACCAGCCAGCCGGTTGGGGGAGGCTTTCTGCGCCGTGAAAGAGGCAGCTACTGATCTCCGGCTTCGCTCCGCTTCTCCAATGGTCCGGTGCCGCCCTGTTCTATGCGCCGGCTGCTCAGACTTCCTGGGTAGAAGAGGGCGTGCTTGTTTCGGTGTGCTTGCTGGACTGCAGCTGCACCGAAAAAGGGTGGGATTCAACTGGTGTTACTACCGGTTCGGTGACTATGTGACTACGTTTAGAGATCGGGACTACGATTCCTTACATTTTTCTAATGGAAACCAGGATACAGTGATAGGTCTAACAGAGAGATAACTATTTTTACCACAGTCTCAGCAAAATACTGAAGGAAACTCAACTAACAGGCAAAATTACCAAAATTTCTGAGAACGTATTTTGTGCTTAGCTTCTTGAAATGCAGAACCCTGTTTCCAATTAAGCTGATTTCCAATAGATTTTTTTTTCTTTACAGAGAAAATAGAACTAAAACTGATTGAAAGGGTTTGTGGAAAGCCTGTGGATGAAAATGCAGAGAATCAGGAAGGAAGGGCCCTTAAAGATTGCTAATAAAAGTGAGCATTAGTCTTAGGCTTCCCAGTGTCTGGGTGGAAAATGTAGTTTTATACCTTGCCATTGGAGCCACCTATTTTAGTATTGTCAGCAGCAACTGCTAAATCATATCTGATTCCACATAAACTAGAATAGTTTCTCCCAAAATATTAAACCATAAACCAACAATGCTTCATCCATCATGTTCAATTTCAAATCAGCAAAACACGTTACATAGTAGTTTAGCAGATGTTGGTTAGAATTACAAGGAAATCTACAATGTTTTCCAATACATGGAAGAATTTCTACCTGGAGAAGACAGGATTGAATCTGGAATCCCTGAGCTTTCGTACATGAGTTCTGCCACTCAGCAACTGTATTTGAAAGAAGGAGTTACATGAACAAAGAGGTATACTTCCCCACTTAAATCTAAGCCAAACTATCAAAAATGACCATGAAAGAACAGCAGTTAGATGACTGGTCAGAGAATCCCAGAAAAGCTGTACAGTGGGGTCCTTGGTACTCTCTGAACTTGGTGGTTTTCTTGCAGATACTTCATTGCCAAACTGGGTAACATCCTAGCGCAATCAACAATGCACTGATGTTGTTACCTAGTCTGCAAAAAAGCTACCAAGCTCAAAGAGCATCCTCCTCCTCCTCCTCCTCCTCCTCCTCCTCCTCCTCCCACTGATGATGTTATCTAGTTGGGTAATGAAACATTTACAAGAAGCCACCAATCTCCAAGAGCACCAAAAACCCCATTGTCCTCCTCCTCCTCCCCTCTCTTTCTCCATAAAACCCACTCCCTTTTAGCACTGAAGATGTTACCCAGTTGAGTAATGAAATATTTGCAAGAAAAACACCAAGTTCAGAGAGTACTAAGGACTTTGCAGTCTAACCCTGAGCTACAAATATTATCTTCTATTGGTAAACTCATACACCTAGACTTTCAAATATGACAATGTCTGAATGTCTAGAATATAGATATCTAGAATGTCTGGATATGAAACCTTGGTAATCCCATGTTATTGTAGGGAAAGCTTTGCAACATTCAAAGATGAAGAAATCCATAATTTTATTTTTCTACCTTAGCTTGGCTTCCCATTCCAACCGATGTGCTGTATTTGAAAAATGCTGCCTTGAAAAAAAGACCATAAAAAAGGAAAGAATCTGGAAAAGAGCCTACAAGGATTAGCAGGTGGGTGATGAATAGGACCTCCCCTTTCCAAAAATATCGCCATCACATTAACACAATGTGCTTTTCACTGAATAGGCGGTTCTTTAACTCCTAGAGAGCTGGTTGGGAAGGGCTGGAATGTGATGTGACGTCTATTTTGCAGCCCACACCATTCATTTTTGCTTCTATTATTGCATGGAATTTAGCTGGAACAGAAATCAGATGAATTTCCTTCATCCTGTTGCTATTTAGCCCAGAGTCAAATGTAATGGCAGCCTGGCATTTGAGAGCAATTTAATTTAGGGGCTCGGTTCTGGTTGAATGTCTGATATTCTTTTTTTCTTTTTTTCCCTCAACATTGTTTATTTTGCTTCATTTGCTTATCAGGGAAGAGTAGCAAGGCATTTCATTTTGCCTTTTGTCTTAGCCTATTGTATTCAGCCTTATTTGCCTTTGCTTCTTCTATAAAAATTTGCGGTTGCTGTTGAGGTTACAAATGGAAATGGAATCTATTGTTCAAATGCAGCTCGCATGTAAATGGGCAGGCGAAGAAAAATAGACGTATGAGATTTCTTCAAAAAGTCAGCTTTTTTAAAGAGAAGAGGAGCCTCCTGGGTTAAATCTAGGATTAGATTTTTTTTTCAAATATAAGCCATATTATGAGTGTTCCAGTGTAGCCATATGGCTATTGGGATCCCTGAGAAGTGCATAATCAGTCAGAATAGAGCTGGAAGGCACTTTGGAGGTCTTCTAGTCCAGCCCCTTGCTGAAGCAGGAGACCATATACCATTTCAGACAAGTGGCAGCCCAATCTCTTCTTAAAGACCTCAAGTGATGAAGCACCCACAACTTTTGAAGGCAAGCTGTAGCTAATTATTCTCTCTGTCAGGAAATTTCCTTCTAGGTTGGGTCTCTCTTTAATAGTCTTCCATCTATTACTTCTTGTCCTGCCCTCTGGTGCTTTGGAGGACCCCCTCTTCTTTGTGGCAGCCCCTAAGATCCTGGAAGATTGCTATCATATGTCCCCTAGTTCTTCCTGGGCACATGGTCTGCATTATCTTGATGAAGGGCTACTGGCAAGGGATCCACTGCACTCATGAGAATTGGAAACAATATATTTGGAAAACGACTGGCTCATCTTATCCAAAGGGCTTTAAACTAAAATTGAGGAGGTAGAGGGAGCAATCTTCATGATCTATAGAACCTAATTCCAAGCAAAAACCATTAGATAACTAATCACATAAAAAGGAAGGGAGTAAAGAGAAAAAAGAAATAAAAAAGAAAAACAGAATGAAATAGACAGTGATGGAAAGAATGAAAATCCTGGTTACAAAGTAGACATTATAAAAAACATACCAAGACCCATAAAGGACTCAAATGCCTATATACTAATGCTAAAAGTTTAGGGAACAAATTGGGGAAACTTGATGTATTATTAGCAAATGAAGACAGATATGATATAGTTGCCATTACTGAAAATTGGTGGGATGAAATTCATGATTGTAATGTACTGATAGAAGGATATAAGCAAAATAGACCTAACAAAAGAGGGGGTGGAGTTGCATTATATATACATCACTACACTTCTACAGAAATACACAAAACCAAGGATGAAAACCTCCTAGTATCCATATGGGTCAATATAAAAGGGGGAGAAATGACATTGCTATAAATGTATACTACAGGCCACCCAACCAAGCAGAAGAAATAGACAAACTCTTTGCTAATCAGTTAACAAATGTATGTATGAAACATACCACAGAAATAATGGGAGTCTTTAACTACCCTTATATCAACTGGGAGACAAACTCTTCAGCAAGTGGGAGATCAAATAGATTTCTAATCAACTTAACTGACAACTTTGTCATCCAAAAGGTAGAGGAGAGACCTACAGGAAAAGCTATACTGGACCTACTTCTTACTAATAAGAGAAGAAGTGATAGAGGGAGTTGAAGTAGCCGGAACTCTGGGTAAGAGTGATCATACTGGAATTCAACATAATGCAAACACAAGTTATAGAATATAATCCAACCAGCATCTTAACCTTTAAAAGAGCTGATTTCAACAAACTCAGAGACTCCAAAGCAAAATTTCATGGATGAAAATCCTAAAGGGGAAAACAGCTAAAAAACAATGGGAAACACTGAAAAATATGATAATAAAAGCCCAGTCCAACACAATACCACTAAAAAAAGAAAAACAAGCAATCCTAGAAGAAACCAGCATGGTTGCACAAAGATCTCTGTGATAAACTGAAAGACAAAAAGGATAAGCCAAAGGTATTTTTTTCAAAAGGTGTTTTGAAAAATACCTTTTTCAATGGTGTGGGAGTAGGAATGGATTTCCAGAGAAAAAATTGCAGACTACAGGAACCAGGAGCACTACTCAGGTGACCCTGAGGAGACACATAAACCTCCAAGTGCTTTAATGCCCCAAAGGATGCAAATGACCAGCTATCTGCAAGGAATATAAATCCTTCTATTCCCCACTATCCTGTCAAGAGCTGAAGAAGATTCTTGGATGAGAAGTGTTATGTATTAGCATACTTACCTGTAATTGGTCAGTCCGTGGCAGCGGGAAATTTGAAGAGCCGTCACTGGCCACAGCCGCGAGCAACCCAAGTATAAAAAGGGCTGCTGCAGTTTCTTTGGGTGCTCAGTCCTAGACGGAAGTAAAACAATTGGAAATCATGCTAGTGTCCTGAGTCTCATTCCTTTGACTTCACAGTGGCAACGAAAGTGGGATACTGAGACAAAGGGAACCAGCGAGCATGTGGCGACCAACAAACACCGGCAACGCATTGAAATGGCCGGAAACAACACGCCACCCGCACCGTTGGATCCAGCAACCGAAGACTGGGAATCATACATCAACCAATTCCTCATGTTCCTCGAAGGAAGCGACCTCCATAATGTATCCGAACACAGGAAGAGAGCCGTCTTCCTCACTCGTTGCGGTCCTGCGGTATTTAAGATGGCCAAAGCGTTAGTGGCACCCACTGACGTGAAAACAATGGCCTGGCCGGACCTGGAAAGAATACTGAGGGCTCACTACACACCAACCGTTTCCTGCCTAATCAAAAGACATGAATTTTATTGGTGCAACCAAAAAGAAGGCGAGAGCATCGGTGATTTCGTTGCAATGCTGAGGGACATTGCCGGACTGTGCGAATTTCTAAACATGGATGAAGCCATGAGAGACCGGGTGGTCCTGGGGCTAAGAGATCTTACACTCAGGGTCAATTATTAACAAAACCCAAAATAACACTCCAAGAAGCAATAGAAAAAGCTACTGCAGCAGCAGCAATGGTGGGCGGAGCAAGATGGCGACGACCAGACGCCTGCTCGCTCAGCTCCGAGAAGCTGGA
>JANHFN010099714.1:0-10035 GCA_032468175.1 Toxicocalamus goodenoughensis
TTAATCGCTGTACACCGCCCCGAGTCCTTCGGGAGAGGGGCGGTATAAAAATCAAACAAATAATAAAATAATAAATAATAATAATTTAGGTGCCCTGATTGTTGAGGCTCACAAAAAAAAGCCCAAGTATGATTCAATAGGTTCAATGCTTTATTTTATTCTCTCTTACTTTCCTCCTTACCCTCAATCTCTTACTTCTAATTAGCTTTTGCTCTGTTGGATTTTGCTCCCTCATTAAAAAAAAAAAATTATTTATTTTTTGCTTTAAGCTCCTGGGATTAACCGACTTGCATTTAAATTGCTTTGCGTCACACTGCAAACCACCTCACCAGTCACATTTGTGGTGGTAAAAAGCAAGACAGGCAGGCAGGCAGGCAGATGGATAGACACAACATCGTTTCTGTCTCTCCGCCCGACAGAATAACATGTGATCCTTTTGCACATTTATTTGAGTGCTCAAGGGAAGCAGAACCCTTCCCTCCTAATGCCTCTTCAAGGGACCTGCTGCTTCTCACACCATCCACCTGCCCTGCCGCCCAGAGTTTTCACTGCTTGCCAGCAACCGTCTGAATTACAAGACCTACCAAGCCATTCTCTCAGCAAAAATACATATGGCAAAGGTTATCTCACTGTCTGATTCCAACACAGACTATAAACAGAATTTTTACTGCGCAACGGCTTCTTCTTATTGACATGCTATGAAAATGCAGGACCAAATAAAAGCCCATGGATTACTGGAAGACTTAAAAAGAAAAGCTGCTGGAATAGCAATTGATACTGTGAGAAGTGAGAAGTAACCTTGTGTGATTTTAATTATGTCTCAAAGTTCATGATGTACGAGCAGAATGAAACACGCAATACTCATGCAGGAAAACCATTACGTATTTCAGATCTAAACCCATCAAAAAGTTCTCCCATCAAAAAAAAAAGCAGAGCTCTGTAGCACTGTATCTGAAAACGAAAAGCACAGGGTGAGAACAACAGCTAGCCATGTTGCATTCAGGTCAGGCATCAGATTTCGAACTAGAGACTCTAGTTTTCTTCCCCAATCTCTCTCAGTCTGAAAAAAAAAAAAAGACTGCAATCCAAACAGCTTAACCAAGAATCAGAAATTGAGAAATTCCTTAATTCTTAATCCTTTTGTCAAATCTTTTCCAGCTTCTATGACCTTGATGAGTTTGATCCACCTCACAGGGTTGTTGTGGTGGTGGTGAGGAAAATAGGAGGAGGGAAGGGAGGTGTGGTGGAAATGTTTGCCACATTGAGCTGTTTGTAAAAATAATAATAATAATAGTAATAATAAAAGGCAGGAGGCAAAATAAATACATAAATAAAAAAATGTGTCGGGTGACAATTACCCTCCTGTGGGTTGGGAAATGCTGTTCTAGCACACAGAAACTCTGAATACACAGCTGGAGAACTTGCACACTCATTCCCAGAAACTGCAGGGATACCTGAGTATTGCTTGCACATTCACTGAGGAGTTTCAGGAACACTTTTTTCTCGCTGGCCCAACCCAACACCTCTCTAGCACCTGAGAGTCGATCCGGCCAAAACAGGTTGTCTCGACTGGGCCACACCTGTGCTACATTCTTGGCAACAAGAGCTCCAAGGTGAATAGAATCCCCTCTATGAACTTTTCTAAGGCGTCTCGCGAAGCAAACGAGAGGCGTTTTCTTCCTTTTGTTCTCAGGGCATCAACCCTGCTTGAGCTAACAACCTGCTTCTTCCTGTAACTGCTCAAGAATGGAAATTCTAAAGGGAGTAAACTATCTTTCCAAAGAAAATAGAAATGACAATCATGGAAAGGTAGGATGGATCCCAGAAAGTACCTTACTACTTTCCATCTCAGGCAGGTGGATGCTACCTTACAGACATAAACACACCTGGATGGGAGCTAATTCTGTCTCACCAGCTACATTCAGCCTGTGTTCTCCCTTCTTTGACCTGATAAAGGTGGACAGACGTGACTCCTTGTTAAACCTACCTGTCAGGGAAATAATCTAGTAAATAAGGAAGGGTTCAAATCTTCTAGCGTACAGCCAGATCGCTCCATTTATTCGTGTAATGAATTTGCTCATAGTTCCTTGAAATTTTCCTCCAAATATACATTTCTTTCCTGTTTTTGAGCACATTAAATTCTGCTCAGTTATCAAATTTCAAGTTTTGTTCTTTGCTAACCCATTTCAAACATTCTACATATGGTTACAATGGCTTTCCAGACTCGTGGCTTTTTTCTTCAGACAATAGGAACTACATTTATTTTTGTTTACTTGTATCCCGCCTTTATTCTTTTTTATAAATAACTCAAAGCAGTGAACATATCCATCACACCTTCCTACTCCTAGTTTCCCCACAACAAGCAATCCTGTGAGGTGGATTGGGGTGGGAAACAATGACTGGCCCAAAGTCACCCAGCCACCTTTCGTAGTGAAGGCAGTACTAGAACTCTCGGCTCTTGGCGATTAGCCCAAAGTCACCCAGCTGGTTTTCATGCCAAAGGCAGGACTTACAAGTGTGTACCTATATTCAGGCATGTATATATTCATTTCTGCGGTTTTCATTCTAGATTTCTCCTTTTCCCCACTGGCATTTGGTCACCATAGCCATAGTGGCGCAGGGGTTAGAGTGCAGTAGTGCAGGCTACTTCTGCTGACTGCCGGCTGCCAGCAATTTGGCAGTTCGAATCTCACTGGCTCAAGGTTGACTCAGACTTCTGTTCTTCCGAGGTCAGCAAAATGAGGACCCAGATTGTTGGGGCAAAAGGCTGACTCTGTAAAATGCTTAGAGAGGGCTTTAAAGCAACGTGGTGGTATATAAGTCTAAGTGATATTGCTCTTCCTTTTTCCCTTCCCCTTCCTTCCTTCCTTCCTTCCTTCCTTCCTTCCATCCATCCATTAATGGTCGCACAGTGGTAAGGATGCAGCATCGCACGCTGACTCTGCCCACAGCCAGGAGTTTGATCCTGACTAGCTCAAGGTTGACCCTGCCTTCCATCCTTCCGAGGTCGGTAAAATGAGGACCCAGATTGTTGAGGGCAATATGCTGACTCTATAAATGGCTAGGGAGAGCTGTAAAGCACTGTGAAGAGGTATATAAGTCTATTCCTATTGCTATTTCCTTCGAGGTCATGGAAGGCAACTGCCCTTTGTGGACGTAATGATTGTCACAAGCCTGGGAATCTTTGGTCTCTAACTTCCCACCTCATTTCTGACGGCTGCAATGTTTCCTTTTCCTCTCTCTATTCTGAACTTTAAGTGTTGTAAGAGTCAGAACATGGCTACTATTTGTTTTTAGATACTTTAGAAGGATGTGGGAGCTCTCAAATAGCCAACCTTAAATTTAAGGCTGCTCTGTAAAAGTGTTAGGGAAAAAAAAACAACCTGTGCCCAGATGCTTCTCTAGAGTTTCATTTTTGACTGCAGCTAAAACTAATTATTTAAAGAGAAAGTATAGCCAAAATTGTTGGGGTTTTTTTCCTTCAAGCATCATGATGTTCATCATCTTATGAGTTAGAATTAAATTTCACTTTTCTTCCATAGACTCCTTCAGGGAGTGAATAACAACCAAAGCAATAACAACCAAAGCAACCACCTTTTAAAGTTGGTGAAGTGGAGAGAGAATGGCTGGCCCAAAATTGCTCAGTGACTCTCCGTATATTTTAACCATTACTATGCAATAATTCAAGCTCAAGGAATAATTCTACTTCCTTGCCTCAGTCCAAAATCAAAGATACATAATTGTCTTGTAATCCTAAAGTTAGAAAAATCCTTGTAGCTCCATCACTGGGAGCTACTAAAAACCATTAAAAAGTGAACCAATTCGAGCTAGTGGTGAAGGTACCAAGTTAGAAACTGGGAGATTGGGAATTGTAGTCCTGCCTTAGGCTTGAAAGCCAGTTAGGTGACTTTGGGCCAATGACCAGGAGATGGTGAGTTCTAGTTCCACCTTAGGCATGAAAGCCACTGTCACACCCACCAAGCCATGTACGCCTACAGAATCGGTAGTAAAAACATTTGAATCCCACCACTGCTATCCATCTCTCAGGGTTGTTATTGTAAGGAAAACAGGAGGAGGAAGGAGTTATGTTCCCCAACTTGAGTATTTATAAAAAATTAAAAAGCAGGATATAGGTAGTCCTTCATATCCAGCTGAGCCCTTAGTGACTTCATGAACATATCCATGTACTTTTCTTGACAATAAAACTGAAATAGTTCTCTAATCCCTTCCATTAAAAAAAATCCTACATTACTGATCCTCTTATTTCATAAATAGGAAGTTTAATTAGTTTTTATGTTCATTTTAAAAAAAACTAAATGGGTGTTAGTCTCTAGCAAACTTGAAGGGACATACATTTCCTACTTTCATCTTGGACCTCAAATGAACCAGCTGTCTTTATTGCATGGATGCATGAAATCCAACCAGAAGGCTCTCGCTAATCTAATACTGTACATTACTCAATCTCAATTAATATGAGAAATACATTTTATCCTGTTTAAATTCCTACAAATTATAATATTGGAATTCACAAACTCCTGAATTATATTAATTGTATAGGCTACCAGTCTTACCTCAAAGTAACTTTGATGAATGAAATCTAATGGGGAAAAAAAACCTCAGCATATATGTTTCTGACCACCAAAAAGATTAGTAAGATTGGTTTCAGCAATGAGAGAACAGTTTTGCACAGCTGTTCAGGAAACTGACTGTTGTAAACTTAGGTTCACTTCCTTCAAGAGAGTCTTGCCCCATTGCGGTTGTGTAATCTGAAGTCTGGTTTCATTTGATCAGTTTGCTTTGGGGACTATCTTCATTTGATGACTCACCACTTGCTTTACACACAGTGAAAGCATGGGGAAGTTCAACCATATATGGATTAGTTGGTCAGCAAAGCAAAACTAACAGGAGAGAAATGGCTCTTTCTAACTCCTCTTTACTCATCTGCATCTGGAGGCCGAGGATCATAGCTGACAACATTCGGAGCCATTTCAGACACCCACACAAGTTTAAAAATACATCGGTACAACCATCCACCAATATCTAACTAGAAACACAAGAATGGCTAAATTATAGACAAGGTGATTTGAACTCTGCTGTAACAATAGATAAATCACGGTTTCTAATTGGTATATGAGAGATCGGATCAATGTCTAGAGCAATGTTTTTCAATTTCAACAACTTTAAGCTGTTTGAACTTTGGCTCCCAGAATTTCCCAGCCACAATGGCTGCTTAGCTGAGGAATTCTGGAAGCTGAAGTCCAAGCAGCTTAAAATTGCTGAGGTTGAGAAAATATTGCAGAAAGAAAATAACATTGCAACACACCTTTAAAACTATGTGTGGAATGAGCAATTATCCCTTAACTAGAGGATTTTGCCCAGAGTAATACCAACATGTCATTTTAACCACACAAAACTGGAATGCATGTTTATCACTTGCTTCCCCACCATTTCTTCTGTGGACACCTATATCCTTAGATTTATGCAGTTGTCCATCCATGAAAAAGCATAACTAAAGAAAGTAAAACAAAACACATGCATGCACATGTATCAAAATAATTTCAGAATTCTCACTAGAAACTGGCAGTCATGGAAAGGTAGAACATATTTGTGGGTTTAACTAAGAACAGATTCTAGAGGAGGAATAGAACACCAATTACAGGTTGGTCAAAAATTCTGAGATTATTTATTTTTAAGTGAATGCACTTTCCCGCTTTCACTTGGAAGTGTCAACAAAATATAGTTTTCAACATCAAGCATCACTCAGCTCTCCAACAAAGATAACACCACCACAGTTGGAAAAGTCAACCCTGGGTCACATCTACCTTGCACAAAGCTTTTCAGGCGAGTTTGCTTCCTGCACTTTCAAATACTTGGACGACTGTGAATGTTGAAATGGAGAGTAAGTTAAATAAAAGAGAAGTCACTTCTGAACGCCAGGGAGAAGACTCAAAGAATTAAACACTGTTAAGACCAATATATAAAGCTCTGTAGGCAAACACAGTGAGTGTAAGAGATGCCGTAGTCTGGGAAACCTTAATAGATCCAACCTCAACCTGCCGATTTGCTTCCAGGTGCAATTCAAGGTGCTTCATGGCTTGGGACCAGGTGAACTGAGGGACCGTCTCTTGTCAGTCACATCTATCCGACCCACCAGAGCAGGAAGGCAAGGAATGTTGTGGGTCCCATCCCCTAGGGAGATACACCTGGTGGGACCCAGAAGAAGGGCCTTCTCCGTGGTGGCTCCCTCTCTCTGGAACCTCATCCCCCCAGAGATTAGAATGGCCCCCACTCTAACACTCTTCCAGAAGGCGCTGAAGACCTGGTTCTGCCAGCGGGCCTGGGGAACACAGAGCGGGATGGAGTCCATTCAATGGCTCTTGTGATGTGTTGTGGCCGGGGTGGGGGGTTATTATATTATTTTATTATTTTATTAATTTATTGTGATTATACTGTTTATTATTAGTTTTATTGTTATATATATGAGGTTTTTATATTCCTGTAAGCCGCCTTGAGTCACCATATATGCAAATGGGCGGCAATATAAATTTCCTAAAATAAATAAATAAAATAAATGAATAAACCTACTGCAGCCACTGCTAGCTGTAGAACACAATAATATGCCGCAAAACACAATCTTGAGACTTCGTGTTCTACAGTTAGAGAGGGGAGGAAGGAGGAAGAAACATAGGCATGCAGGAGATTTCAGGTTGACTGACAGGTGAGAAGGTGGTCAGCATTAGATCAAGTCTCCTAGTTTGACTTACTCCAACGATAGCCACAGAAGAAAATTAGCCAGAAGTTGAGGGCAGGATAAGAAGCAATGGGTGGAAACTCATGAAGGAGACAAGCAACTTAGAACTAAGGAGGAATTTCAGTGAGAACAATTAATCAGTGGAACCACTTGCCTCCAGAAGTTGTAAACGCTCCAACACTGGAAGTTTTTAAAAAGATGTTGGATAACCATTTGTCTGAAATGGTATAGTTTCCTGCTTGAGCTAGGTCTAGAAGACCTCCAAGGCCCCTTCCAACTCTATGATTCTATTGCATTTCTATCAACCAAGACAAAAGGGAAACCAAACCTTAGGAGAAAACCAGTTTCAGGTCTAGTCCATTCATCATGAAGAAGTGACGCTTGATGTAGCTTGATGTAAGTCATCAACCACTGTGGGCATCCAAGCATGAGTATTGCTATGAGCTCATCCCAATGGCATGTACTCACTGCAGACACGTCAAACGCCTCCCTCAATAGAAATTCCCAGAGTAAGGAGTATAACCTAAATTAAGATCAGTGTCTAACCATGCAGGAAGAGGGAAAAGAGAAGCTGTCCTGCTACAGGCCTCTGAAGGCCAACCAACTGATCACGGTGTACGTTTTCCAAAATTAACAGTGTCAAAAATAGGGGAAGCACCCACAGAAAAAGATACCAGCGCCCATGTGTCTAACCCACAATTCAAATCTCACAAGGTCACATCGCAGACTTTGCCATTTGCTTTCAGCCTTTCCCTTGCTGCAAATCATGAAAACTAATTACCTGCCATAAAAAAAAAAGACTGTTGGATGATGATTCTGGTTAATCTTTACCAGAGCTGGTCAAGTGACAGATAAAATATGAGAAAGAGAGATCCAAATCAGGAAATCTTATTTCTGTCATGAATCCCCTTGTTAAATTTTGGCTGTAACTGTAGATAAACCAATGGTAGCTTATCTGGTATGGTCGAGGTTTAGCTGAGAAGGTACAAGAGTGCCTCAAATCCTTATTTTAGTTATTTTAGGACTGTTTTCCTACCTAATTTGGTAAGACAGGTATTAATTCCGCCGATTACTTTCCATTCTTTTGTAAACCTATACAATCTTAGTTTGCATTAACAGAGGGATAGAATCAAGATCACGTACTGCTCTCTAAAGCTATAGTAAGACCACACTTAGAATACTGCATCCAGTTTTGGTCATTATATTATAAAAGAGATGTAGAGGTTTTGGAAAGAATGCAGAAGAGCAACAAAGATGATTACGGAGCTAGAAGCTAAAACATATGAAGAACAGTTGCAGGAACTGGGTATGTCTAGTCTAGCGAAAAGGACTAGGGGTGTTCCAATATTTGAGGGGCTGCCACAAAGAAGATGGGGGGGGGGGATCAATCTATTTTCCAAAGCACCAGAAGGCAAGACAAGAAGGAATGAATGGAAACTTATCAAGGAGAGAAGCAACCTAGAACTAAGGAGAAATTTCCTGAGAGTTAGAACAAATAATCAGTGGAACAACTTGTTCCCAGTTGTGGGTGCTCCATCACTGGAGGCTTTTAAGAGACTGGACAGTCTGGAATGGTCTAGGGTCTCCTGATTGAGCAGGGGGGGTTGGGCTAGAAGACCTCCAAGGCCCCTTCCAACTCTTTTATTCTGCTGTTCCTTAGTATGTAAGGAACAGCAGAATGACTACATGACGCAGACGACTGTATTATTGACTTGGGCGATTGTCAGCAGATATAAAACATCTACAGTAACCAAATATAATAGAACTAGTTGATAGCCACAGTCCTAAATTTATCCCTGAGAGTCCTTCAATAATGAATCAAAATTCTTTATTGCTTCCTGATGAGTGTATTTATGTTACATTTGCTTTGTTCAATGTGCTCTTCAAAAATCTTATGTCTCATTTATTTACAGACGATCCTGGTCCAGCAAAAGGAGCCAGGAAGTCCTGATTTCCAGATCTTTATTGGAACCAAATACACAAAGCCCTCACCAGATCCTCTTGTTTAATCTTAATGCAATTTACTTCACAGAGAAATCCCACAGATTTTAGTGGCATTTTATTACCAAGCAAATAAGGAAATATAACTGCAAGTTCTTTTTTTAAAAAAGTCTAGAAATACTACACTAAAGCCAGGGGAATGTTAAAAATGTGGGAAATGACAGGAAACATTCAAGTGAAACATTATGTTCTTTTTCCATTGCCTGATTCAAGAAAGATAAAAGGGATTTGCTAATATGTCATTTTACAAACCAGAAACCCCTCTTTATTTCAAAGCTCATCGCTTCATTTAAAATGATTCTATTTATTCCAGAGTGCAACCGATAGAATTTACTTGCAAAGACTTTTCACCCATAGATAGTTCCAAAATTCAAACACACAACATTGCAGAAGAAGGTTTAAGCTAAGAGTGAATTGCTTTTGCATTATCCAGTGTCTGAGTAACAATTTCATATCCTTCACCAATACTAACAGGTTCTCCCCTTTTGGAAATCCACCTGCAAAGCCCAATTTTTCTATGCAATCACAATACAACCTAAAGTTAGACATACAAGCTCATCAAAAAAATCACTGTTGGTGAGAGCTGGGAAACCAGTCAGTTATATCAGCTGTTTATTTACATTCTGGGTGTGCATTTGATAGAGAGCAATTCAATTTGAGCTACATTCTCTCTAGCTGTCTGGATAGGGCAGATAAAAACAAAAATTAGGTCAGGTTTCCCCTATCTGCAGCTCTCCAAATTTGATAAGCTATGCTGCTCCTACCTGCAGGCAAGATTTAAAAATGACTGTAGGTAGCTCAACACAATGACGGATTATAATTTTAGATCTGGGAGACATGGATTCAGATCTTTGTCCCACTCTTGTCCTTATGGTCTAAGGGCTCTTGCAGTCTAACTCAGAGTGTTTCTCAGCTTCAGTAACTTCAATTTGCATCGACTTCCACTCCTAGAATTTACCCAGAATTCCCCAGACAGCCTGAATTCTGGAGTAGAAGTCCAAGCAAGTTAATGTTGCAGAGGCCCTCTCATGATTTCTCACTCCTGGCCATGCTGTTTGGGGCTGCACAGAACTGCTGTCCAGCAACCACTAAAGGAGTAAAGGTCTCCTCTTCAGAGATTGTATTCAGCAGATTATGACCAGTCCCGGAGAACCGGTAGCATAAATTTTGAGTAGTTCGGAGAATCGGCAAATGCCACTTCTGACTGGCCCTGCTCCCATCTATTCCCTGCCTCCTATTGAGTCCCAGCTGATCGGCTGGGTCTTCTTTGGTTGCCCTGCACA
>JANHFN010099799.1:0-10031 GCA_032468175.1 Toxicocalamus goodenoughensis
TCTGTGAGCAACTCAATCTGCCTGCCTGCTTTGCCTGATTTTGGGTAAAAGTTGCTCTTTTTTTATAAAAAAATTCATTATTTATATAAATACTTATAATATTTACATACAAGCCATGCCCAGCCAGTCACATGACCACCAAGCCACACCCACAAGTTAGGCCACACCCACAGAACTGGTTAGTGGTCCCTGGGATTTAAAATTATGAGTTTGGTCCCTGGAGTCTAAAAAGTTGGCGACCCCTGTTCTAGAAAATGGTTGGGGGAATGTAACTTATACATAAAAAGACAACTGCCAAAAGATGGAATGGGACAATTTGCCAAGGCTAACTCACTGTAGTCAACTTGCTGCAGGACAACTCACTATGCCCAACTTGCTCCAGGATATTCATCTCATCACAGGACAATTCAATAAATACAAAAGTTAAATTAATTTCAACAGAACATGGCAAATAATAATAAAATAAAGTCAATACAGAAATACAAGTTACACTAATTTTGACAAAAATGTGGTCACCAATAATAAAAGTAACTGAATGAAATGATTAATATAACATTGAATTGTCCTGCAGTGAGTTGTCATACAGTAAGTTGGCTGTGGCAAGTTGTCCCATGGAGTATTGGCTGCGGCGAGCTGGACATGGCAAGTTGTCCCAGACCCATCGAAAGATAACCCAATAGCATAATAACCTCCTATTTTCTCTACAATAATCTCAGTCTTTAGTTTAAACATCCCCCGGAGTCTCCTTTTGATCTCTTGCATATGCAGGTGCTGTGTTCTATCTCTTCATCTTTCTTTCCATCATCAGATTTCATCTCACACATGTTTCCTAATTACATTACACTATTGCTTGTAATGTTTTCATTTTAAAATTTAGGATTGCTCTTAAATCTATTCATGCCTTTTGAATGTAAACTTTAATCTAACTGTCTAGTATATGTATATTCCACAGACAACTCATTCTTGATTAAGCCACAATGTCTCCAGTGTTTCAGCACACCTGTGTTAGTCCTTATAAGCAAAAATGGGGAGGAATTTGGTAGCATCTCTTCAGATTAAATCAGAAGCTTTCATGAATTGCAGTTCACTTCATCAGATCCATGTAAGGAATAAACTGATATAAGATTTAAACTGGGATGGGACAGAGTGGAAAGGGAGGAAAAGTGTTGGTGATTATGCAGATTATATGTGAGACATGTTATAAAAAACATTATCAGTTAAGAATGTAATATTTTAAACATGTATTATATTTATTGAGATTTTCTAAGATTGCCTGAAAATTTTGGGTATGTGAGTTCGGCCATCTCTCATTCAATTATACTGTTAAAGATTTTGGGGGTTTTTTTGGTTCTAAAATAACAGAGATTCGTAATGGAGTGTCCTGGAATGCTGTGATATTACTTTGCACTTCCTTACTTCTGTCTATGCATTGACATCCCACATACAATGTTTGACATAGAATGCTGGACCAGCTGGGCTATAAATCTGATAATATAAGATCTTTTTAGATGGGGTGTTAAAAAAACCAGATTATTAATTTAAGCCACCTTGAAATATTTATATATTAAGAAACAAATCTAGTTATTTTTTGCCATTAATCTTACAGTGAAGCAATCTCTGCTTTGAAGAGCTATAGTAGTTACACCCTATAACAAACTTATAGAATATTATATACTTTTGTCAGGCAGGCTTCTGTAAGAAGGGCAATCTTTTACTGAGACTGTCTGCAACAGAATTTTGCAGGTTTGATTATGCCTTATGTCCTTTCTCTTTCTTACAGTTCAATGAATTAAGGGGAAAGCTGAGTTACTTCATTATCTAACTGGATAATTGTTACTCATTGTTCTGGATTTTAAAAAAAAGATACTTCAGCCTCTTTTACCTAGGTAAAGGTTTCTATACATCTCTATCAAGGCCATCTTCCTTACTGTCTATAGTCTTAAAGCCCATTTTTCCTTCTATGTGTTGGGAAGTTCATTTTTATTAAGAGGGAATATGAAAAAGGTGTATCAACAGGCTTAATAATAATAGGAAAATAAATCACAGAAAGTGGTTTTTTCCAATTGCTATAATCTTTATTTTCTACAAACTGAGGCAAAATAAACAGTAATTACAGGGAGTGACAAAGAGCTTCACATTTTGCGCTTCTCCGGTCACTTTGCCATTTCCAGGGTGAGTTTATTCTTCACTTATAACCACCTTCTTATGCACTTCTCGGCTCTTCACCCTGAGCTTGTTCACCTGGGATTCAGCAATGTCAGCCCGTTCCTCAGCTTCTTCCAGCTCATGCTGAATCTTGCGGAACTTGGAAAGATTCACATTGGAAAGTTCCTCCTAAAAATTATTATTGAAATTAATAATTATTATTTTCCCTTTATTGACAAATACTGACAAAAAATTAGATATTTAGATAGTATAATTGTTTTTTTTAAAGAGGAAGGAAATGTAAAGGATAATATTTGTCACACACACACACACACACACACACACACACACACACACATTTCAAATCCACAAGTGAATCTTTTTCTTCTGTTTCTTGCAAAAGAGCAGCAGGAAATTGTTCCCTTGCATCCCATGTTATCCTCACTGGATACACTTCAGAATGAAAAGTTCATAAAGCTACCACTTCAAAAATGCTACATAGATATTTTTATTTTTTTCCTCAGTAATAGACTATCTTAAAGGTAAGGGAAAAAGCAAGTATTGGAAAACATAGGATGATTTTAAAAGATAGAAAATATTTTTCCTACTTCATTTTTAGAATACTTTTAAATATGGGAGCTAAATAAAAGTTTAAAAATGGTTCTTTGGAATTAAGTAACCTTTGTCTAATTATAGTGTTTCAGATTTTGTTAGCATTAAAGATATACTGGGATTACAAACTGGATTCTTAGTGCCTATCAGGAAGTAGCTAGTGTACATAAATGCAAGACTTAGAAGACATCTAATGTCCCTTTCAATCTTAAGTCTATGATTACTTATTTTTCATTTTTTTAATTGCCAAAAAAAGCAGCACATGCATTGAGAGAACTTTCTTACATACACACCAAGATTAAAGAGAAGATGACAAGTTAGGCATTCCCTATAATAGGATTACTCCCAATTGCATAATTTAGACATATTTTGGTTTCTTACACCAGTCACAATTAGTGTTATGCTTTATATCCTTCAATTCATTGTGCCATATGCAGGTTAATTTGGTTTGTAATAACCTTTCCTCTTTCTCTAATATTCTCTTTCACAATTCTAGTTCAAGCAACCTAACTTCAGAAAAATACTTACAGCTTCTTCAGATTGCCTCTTATATGATTTCACTTTCATTTGCAATTTGTCCACCAGATCTTGGAGTCTCAGAACATTCTTCCTGTCTTCCTCAGACTGAACAAAATAGAAAAACACATACAATTATGAGAAGAAGATTTATAAATAGATAGATTATATATATATACAGAGAGAGAGAGAGAGAGAGAAAGAGAGAGAGATAGATGAATACTGATGATCCTTCAAAGGTATCAAAAAATCTCTTTCCTTACCTGGTAAGTCAGCTCTTTCACTCGTCTCTCATATTTACGAACACCTTTAATGGCATCAGCACTACGCTTCTGCTCATTCTCAACCTCAGCTTCCAATTCACGCACCTGAAATACAGTTAACATTGAGCCCTTCCATCATTTAGCCCTTCCATCAGTTAGAAATGCATGAGGGTGCATATAAGGAATACATACTCTATGCTCCAATTTTTGGAGCTGCTTCTTGCCACCCTTCAATGCCAGCTGTTCTGCCTCATCAAGACGGTGCTGCAGATCCTTCACACTCTGGTCTAGATTTTTCTTCATCCTCTCCAAGTGGGCACTGGTGTCTTGTTCCTTCTTCAGTTCTTCTGCCATCATAGCTGCCTATTTACAGAAAGATAACTACCATTCAGAGAACCATTCAGACCAATTTTTAAAAAGTTTTAAAGGAAAAGTGTTCCAACTCACATCTGTGATGGCTTTCTTGGCCTTCTCTTCTGCATTGCGTGCCTCCTGAATAGATTCCTCCATTTCAGTCTGGATTTGTGAAATATCTGTTTCCAGCTTCTTCTTGGTATTGATCAAGCTGGTATTCTGTTTGGGGGAAGAACGGGCTTTTTGTAAAGCAAGAAGGCTGACTTTGTCATTTGGATTCCTATTCTTTTGTAAAAAAAATATTGCTGAACATATTTCTAGTTATTAAAACTACTATCATGCTAGCATGATGAGACTAGCCAGTTTTATTGTCCCCTCAAGTTATAGAGGAACAAGACGTGGCAGAACAGTGCTTCCACTGATTTTGTTGTGGGTAGAACCAACTATACTTAATCTGGCAGAGCTGAGACTTATTATATAAGTATTAAAAACTGGTGCCAAATTTGCTTAATTTCTTGTTTTATCTTCAATAAATATTTTCTTTAGTTGTGCTTCTTAAAATGTAAGCTTTGAAGCGGAAATGCTTTTCTCTCCTTACTACTTTACTATGTTTTTCAATTAAAGAGCAACATACAAAAGTTTCAAATAAATACGTCATTGTAGTTGTGCTTTTAAAGTGGGATAATGCCCGAACAAAGCTGAATAGCACACATGTAAGTACCCGTGAAAACTTAAGAAAACAAATATATATATAAATTCCTAGTCCAGTTTTCATCACCACTACTGACCACTATTACATATATTAGTGTACTGTAATAGAAATAGGGTTTATTTCTGAAATGTGTTGCTTTTCTTAATGCTTTCTCAATTGAGAAAATGTTGCAAGGCCAAATAAGACCAAGTGCTTACTATTTTGCATGTTCTATCTAAACATAATGAGGGCTTACAGAGAATTCAGACTTATATCTTTGGAATTTATTGCCCTGCTGTTTCTATATGTTCTTAGTCTCTCCTTAAATGCAGATTATCTCTCACATAGACCAGCCATCTGAACATTAAGATGAGTGGTGAAAGTTCATAATTAGGTAATATTTGAATATATTTTTATCATGTGTCATTTTATATTAACTATTATATTTGTTGCTAATAATGTCCTTTTTCCATAGTAAGAGCTCATTTTGTTATATTTATTAGGTATTAATTCAGTATGATGAATAATGTAAGTCTATCATTAAGATTAATGGTATTCATAGAATGCTTAGGCAAGAAACACCACAATTCATACAAGAAAACATTTCTTTGGTTATGTAAATGCTAATTATATTTAGTTTCATTAAACTGTACATAAATAAATAGCCTCTTTGGGCCTATAAAGGTTGAATTAGGGTACCAAATTGGTTTTATGTTCTAAAAGGGCATACTTTATACTTACAAATTTGGAGCCAAAAATAGTTTATACTAGTGGTGACATTCAATTTTTTTTTTACCACCGATTCTGTGGGCGTGGATTGATGGGTGTGGCAGGGGAAGGATACTGTAAAATCTTCAGTCAGAGGGGGTATTTGCCGGTTCTCCAAATTACTCAAAATTTCCGCTACCAGTTCTCCAGAACTGGTCAGAACCTGCTAAATACCACCTCTGATTTATACACCACCTATCTTAAAAAAAATGTTGGTTAGTTATGATCTAAAGATGATTTTCTAAAAGATTATATGTAACTTTGTAATTTTATGATAATTTACTATCGTTATTTTTTCTTCTTTTCCATCTATTTGTCTGCTTTCCCTCCCAGTTTCTTCTATCAGAAATTACAGAAATAAATGATAATGTGTTCCTCTTTTCTTCTAGACTAAGGAAGTTCAGTATCTTCTTTAGAAAACTTGTAGTTTCTTACAAAATACCATTTTCAGCCAACCAACCATTTTTTTTTAAAAAAATATAAGTTTACTGTTGCCACTGCCAATTTTCCCCTAAAGACAAAAAACTGCCATGTGGCTCCAACCCTCATCATTGCCAGTATTCCACTAATTGCTAATCAGTGGACTGGCATAGTCCTTTGCAGCCTGCAATCATTTTGAATTTATCAATATGGACTTTTTCCATTTATAAGTTGTACAGGTCAACTCTGGAGGCTTACATTATTTGACATGCAAATTATAGGGTCTCAATAGATAATATAAGTAGATTACTTTCCCCTTATGACTTTAAGTCTCATGTTATAATTTTTCTTTATGTATTTTAATAGAGGCATCAGACATTGGTAAATTCTGCTTTTTATGGCTTTCTGTTCTAGGTGGCAAAATTCTTCTGATCTATGCCTCTTTCCAAGACTAAATATTTTTGTTTTGTCCTGCCGTCTTTCAAATACTTCCAAACATTTATCTGGGATATTATTCTGAGTAAAAAAATTATATTGCTTTGTCCATCTTATAATGGACAACTGTTATGCCAACTGAAGTTTTCAATTAAACAGTTCTTTGCTTTTGTTCATTCCTTATTAAATCATGATTTGGGTTTTCATTTAATAAAGCCCTGTTCAGTTTTGCAGGTATATGACTCTTTAAATTTTGTAATTAATGTCTGGTATAGGTTATAAATGCTTTCAGGTGATTTTTTTATTTGTGAGAATATTCTACAAATTGATTATGCCATGTGTTTCCATCGGGCGTCCTGTACGACAAGTATAAAAAGTTACCATTGACTGAAAGACTCTGCTTCGTATCAGGAGATACGAAGACCATTGGTAACATAACTCCTTTGATGTTCTTTTTACAGAGAGATTCAGAAAAAACATATTATTTCAATAATTGCTAGGTATCCTGGCCATTCAGACACTGTTTATCTCCAGTGCCTGCTTAAGGATGAACAGTCCATAACTACAGCGTAGGTGGCTAGATTTTCTACAGAAGCACTGGAGATTCATCAAAAACACTTGTCTAATCCACCATAGCTATTTTATACAACAAATGTGGCAAACCCTTTGCACTGCTTATTCCATTCCCTTTTAATATTAAACTGACTACAGGCCATACATGTTATGGATTGTAATTTTAGTATAATTAGACCATGTATAATTGATATACTGGATTTTATCATATATTTCAGTTGCTATTTATTACTTTATACTAGACTTTTTAATTGTATATTTACCTAGTGTTTTTATTTGTTCTGGTCTGTTGTTAGTTTCCAAGTAGTGTCTGACCGATCGCAATCCGATGGACAACATTCCTCCAGGTCTTCTTGTCCTCTACCATCCCCCCTGGAGTCCATTTAAGCTCACACCTACTGCTTCAGTGACTCCATCCAACTACCTCATTCTCTGTCATCCCCTTCTTATTTTGCCCTCAATTTTTCCCAGCATTAGGCTCTTCTCCAGTGAGTCTTTCCTTCTCATTAAGTAGCCAAAATATTTGAGTTTCATCTTCAGGATCTGGCCTTCTAAAGAACAGTCAGGGTTGATCTCCTCTAGGATTGACCAGTTTGATTTCCTTGTAGTCCAAGGGACTCGCAGGAGTCTTCTCCAGCACCATAGTTCAAATGCCTCAATTCTTTGGCGCTCAACCTTTCTTATAGTCCAACTTTCACAGCCATACATTGCAACTGGGAAAACCATAGCCTTGACCAATGGTCACCAACCAGTGGGCTGGGGACCACTGGTGATCCGCAAAGAAAATTTGGTGGTCCGCAGAGAAATGTCAACCCCAAAGCAATTAATCCAAGCTGTGCGGGAACACAAGGCTGTGGCCCATGGGATTATAAGGCTTGCGTCACTTGCATTGCGAACAACATGAGATGGTGAGGGAGGGGTGAAAGGGTGGAGGGAAGGGGAACTTGCCCCACTCACCCCACATGCCTTGCCTGTCCACTGGGCTGCTTCTTTCCGCTTCTTTCTTCTTCTGCTTTTGGCTGCATGCAAGAAAAGCAGCAAAAGTCTTTCTTTCTGTCCTCTAAATTCTGCGAGAAATGAGTCTTTGAGACCCTGCAAGGCATCCTGTTCTAAGAGGCTGCACCGGGGCAATAAGTCTCACAAAGATTCATTTCTGGTGGAGTTTGGGGGAAAGAAAGAAAGACTTCTTCTGCTTCTGCTGCTTTCCTTGCATGAAGTCAAAAGTCTCTCTCTCTCTCTCTCTCCTGAGAAGGGAGATGGAGATGGTAAAGAATAATCGATTGGTAGGAAAATGGGGTGGGGAATTTTCCTGCAGACTTTTTTGGGATTTTCCCAGGGTCTCTGGTTCTCGGGATGCAAAATTATGAATTTGGTGGTCCCTGTGGTCCCTGGCCTTGACTATACACACTTTTGTTGGCAGAGTGATATCTCTGCTTTTTAATATGCTGTCTAGATTTTCAATAGCTTTCCTCCCCAGGAGCAAGCATCTTTTAAGTTATTGGCTGTAGTCCCCATCTGCGGTGATCTTGGAGCCCAGGAAAATAAAATCTGTCACTACCTCCATTTTCCCTCCAACTATTTGTTTTGGTCTATTATTGTAATAAATTATTTATTTATATTCTTCAAATTAAATGTATTGCCAGAGTTGCTTTTTTTTTCACCTTCTTGATCTATTTTATTCAAGGAGGTGGGTTTGATGTCTATCTGGTACAAATATTTTTTTAAAATATACTAGAGGTAGTCCTCACCTTACAACCACAACTGGGGTTCAAACTTCCATAGCAAATTGATGCAATTGTTAAGTGAGTCATGTCCAATTTTATAACCTTTTTGCTGCATAGTGGTCATTAAGCAAATCACATGGTTGTTAAATGAACCCAGCTTCCCTCATTGTTTTTTCTTATAGGAAGAGCCCTGGGAAAGCTGCAAATAGAAATAAAGTACCCTGGGATGGTGCAACTGTTGTAAATATGGATCAGTTGCCAAGCACCTTAATTTTGATCGCATGACCATGGGAATGTAGTCATAACCGAAAATGTAAATATTGGTTGTAAGTTACTGTTGCCATCACAACTTCAAGCAATTGTTAAATGAATGGTCATAAGTTGTGGAGTACATGCATTGCTATTTAAAGCCAGATTAGTGCATTTCAAGGAAAATGATTACTAAAAAAAATATCCCAGCTCAAAAATAAAGGATCATACTGATCATTCCACAGGAGGGTGCAATGTTTCAACTTCTCTCCAAAGGCATCCCAGAAAGCATCATCTCTAAGAAAATTGGTCTCCAGAGTGTCACTTTAAATAATCAAATCTAAGTTATTAATTGTCTTAGTCATGCATCAGCCTGCAAAATAAATTACTCTGTCTCTAGACCTCCATGTTAAAGAGAGAATTGCCTTTGGGTTGAAAACAGAGTAAGAATAATCATGGCTGTGAAGTACATAGTTCATTGTCATTTACACCAATTCTGGCATTAAATTTTCCAATTAGTATTACCAAGGACTTTGGCATCTATTCTGTTAGTGATGTCGCAAGCATTTCTAATTCATATCATTATTTTTCACATATTAATGGCCAGGAAAGGAGATACATGTTAATAACTATAATAAGACAAAGCCTGAATTGGAGGCATATAGCCATAGCAAATGAGATAAAAAATTCTGGTTTAGTTACTACCAGTTCAGTCTAATTGGATACATAGGTATAAGTCTTTTCCTTGGTCTCTCCTTTCAAATCTGCTAACTTCCCTTCTTAGATCTTCTCCTCTTCTCCCATTGCACCAGTACAATATAATTATCAGGTTTTATCTATCATGCATCCTCTAAAAGAATATTATATTTTGACAGAAAATATTCCTATACTTAGGCTGTCATTCAGATATGTTCTACAATATTTTTAATGTCAGTTTGTGGGTACATTTCCAAATGTATTAAACACTCATTTGATACAACTTCCAGAGGCCAGATATAATGTGGGTATTGTGATCAATCATCCTCAGATGGAATTTGAAGATGAAGGGAATCTTTTGTCCAGTGTAAGTGATTGCATTCCTGGGAAAAAGTGTTGCCTGTTCTATCCCTACTTCTGGTATTCCAGAACTATAAATGGTATAGGGTAGAGTCAAAGTGCTTATTTTGTGCATGAAATATAATCAGTAGTTTCCTTTTCAAACTTATTATTTATTTATTTTTCTTCAGCGTTTGTCCCGCATAATTGCAGGGTCCGCTATCCCTTGTTGTTGTGGTCTGGGCA
>JANHFN010099823.1:0-10031 GCA_032468175.1 Toxicocalamus goodenoughensis
CAAAGCACCTGAAGGCCAGACAAGGAATAATGGATGGAAACTGAACAAGGAGAGATTCAACCTGGAAATAAGGAAAAACTTTCTGACAGGGAGAACAATCAACCAATGGAACAGAACTTGGACCCGGAAGTTGTGGGAGTGTCATCACTTGACACTTTCAAGAAGAGATTGGACTGCCATTTGGCAGAAATGGTGTAGGGTCTCCTGCTTGGGAAGGGGGTTGGACTAGATGACCTACAAGGTCCCTTCCAACTCTGATTATCTTTTAGAGAATCTGTTAGCGAAACCACAATTAAGCCCAACATTTTTGTTGCTAAGTGAGATGCTTGTTAAGTGAGTTTTGCCCCATTTTATGACCTTGCTTGCCACAGTTGTTAAGTGAATCACTGCAGATGTTAAGTTAGTAACATGGTTGTTAAGTGTATTTGGCTTCCCCGTTGTCTTTGCTTGTCAGAATGTCATAAAAAGTTATTAATGTTCCAGGGAGACTGCAACTGTCATAAATATGAGTCCGTTTGCCAAGTATCTGAATTTTGAACACATGACTGTGGGGATACTGCAATGGTTGTAAGTGTGAAAATGGTCATGTCACTTTTTTCAGTGTCATTGTAACTTTAAATGGTCACTAAATAAACAGTTGTAAGTCAAAGACTTACCTGTAGCTTTATCAGGCTAAGACAGGATTACAAAATCAGGAGGCACCAAATAGTGAATACATTCCAATGGAAAAGAAGAATATAACAGAAAACAACACTCTAATCAAGAAACAACCTAGGAAAAAAACCACACCCCTACCAATACTGATGCGGGCAAATAGGGGAAAAACCCACACCCGGTAATACTGATGATACTACCTCTTCAGGTAATAAAACATCTGCAAGTAAACAACCAACCTCAGAGGGAGATAAAGACTCCATAATGAAGGCATTGTGTGAATTTACAAGGACCGCTCAACTCAGTACAGCACAACCAACAAAATCTAAAAAGAATTACACCGCCATGTATCAAGAATATCTCAAAAACCACAATTAAACTACTACAACCACATGGAATCAGCGTAGCACACAAGTCAACTAAAGCCTTTCAAAACATCCTAAGCAAACCAACAGACCCAACAACCCCAGAAGAAGAAGAAAAAAAACCCAGAAGTCATCTACAACATACAATGTAAGAACTGCAACAACCACTAAGTAGGACAAACAGGCAGAAGACTGGCAAAACGCATCCATGAACACCTGACGGACAGTCCCAAGACATGATGAAAAACCTTTAATTTCACAACATATAGACAGATTTAACCATAGTTTCAATTGGAAGAATGTGACCATCTTAGACCAGGCCAAATCCCAAAATGTCAGGGAATTTGTAGAAGCCTGGCTCTCTGACAAATCAGCCATCAATAGACATATAGTCATTAACATCTATAAAGGTAAAGTTCCCCTTGCACATATGTGCTAATTATTTCCGGCTCTAGGGGGAGGTACTTATCTCCGTTACAAGCCAGCGCTGTCCGAAGATGTCTCCATGGTGATAAGGCCAGCATGACTAAAAGTTGAAGGCGCACAGAACGCGGTTACCTTCCCACCAAAGTGCTCCCTATTTTTCTACTTGCATTTTTACATGCTTTCGAACTGCTGAGTTGGCAGAAGCTGGGACAAGTAACGGGAGCTCACTCTGTTACACGGTGCTTGGGATTCGAACCTCCAACCTTTCTGATTAACAAGCTCAGCGTCTTAGCCGCTGAGCCACCATATCCCTTTTGAGTTACGTATAAACAATGATAAAGGTGGAATACAAATAAAATAAATGAATGAATATAAGAAATGAGATAAAAACAGGTTGGCCATCAGGTTGAAGCAGGAAGCATGAGATAGAAACTGGAATGCTCACTCCGTTGCGTGGTGCTAGGGATTCAAACTGCCAAACTGCCGACCTTTCTGATTGACAAGCTCAGCATCTTAGCCACTGAGCCACCGCGTCCCTTTTTACATCTACAGACAATGCAAAAGAGACAATCAAGCAACCCAAAAGAGAACAAAAGACTCCAGCACTTCTCCCTCCACCAGCACCCAAAAAAGCACAGATTAACTCCAAGGTTAACTTCAGACCAATAATCAGGTAAACAACACCCCAATCAAAAAACTGCCAAAGAGCCATCAGCAAACTGCCCAACCAAAGAATCTCTATGACCCTTACCCACCCACACAGACAGGCAGGATATTGGAATATAAACTGGCAGCAAACAGCACTCCTTACTAGCACTGATGATGTTACCTAATTGTCACCATGATATAAAAAAGATGTTGAGACACTAAAAGCAGAGAAAAGCAAAAAAAAATATGATCAGGGGACTGGAGACTAAAACATATAAAGACAGTTGCTGGAACTGGGTAAGTCTAGTTTAACAAAAAGAAGGACTAAGGGTGACATGACAGCATTACTCCAATATCTAAAGGACTACCAAAAGGAAGAGGGGAGTCAAGCTATTCCCCAAAGCCTCTGAGGGCAGGACAAGAAGCAACAGATGGAAACTAATCAAGGAGAGAAGCAACCTAGAACCAAGGAAGAATTTTCCTGACAGAACAATTAACCAGTGGAGGTTGTGTTCATAAGTTGTGAATTCTCCAACTCTGGAAGTTTTTAAAAAGACTTTGGACATCCTTTTGTCTGAAATGCTATAGGGTTTCCTGCCTGAGCAGGGGGTTGGATTAGAAGATCATCAAGACCCCTTCCAACTCTTTTATTCTATTCCGTTCCATTCCATTCCATTCCATTCCATTCTATTTCTAGGGTAATGAATTGTCTACAAGAAAACAAGCACGTTCAGACAGCACCAAGGACCCTTCAGGTCTACCCTGAGCTACAAATATTCTCCTTTATTGATCCCTCATCAGTTTATAAGGATTACTCAGGAGGCCCAAGCCTTCAAAAGGCCAAATGTGGTCATGAGATCCTCAACCAATTTCAAAGACCTGTTACAACAGATCACTTCAGGTCACTTCTGCTTTTCATTTCCTTTGCTTACAACTTTTCGCTCCAGTGCACGGGAACAGAGCAATGAATATGTATGGATGTATTCCTTCCCTACAGCTTGCTGCTTGGGAGATAAAATTAGAGAAGTGGGGGGGGAGGAAGAGAGAGAAATTTACACAACAGACAATTTACATAAAGAACCAGCAGTTGTATTGATTGATGTCCTAAATTTGGTTAGCTTAACTCCTGGTTAGTCTAATCAGATTTGGCTAGTTTAATCACCCCTTTCTCTTACATGACTGGTATACAGATGATTTCAAGAGGTAGGATGAAAACATAGACACAAGCCCAGGGTAGTGAAAATAATGTAGGGCAACGTCCTTGCATAACCCTACTGCAATTCTGTTTGGTATAAAATGGAGAGGTAAAAAGATTTTGAAGGCTTTCAAGATTCTATTATCGTACCCTGCAATAATCAAGGAGCATTTCCTGACCTAGCTACCTTGGAGGGCTGACACATGGCTGAGAAAAGTAAGAATTTACACTTAGGCAAGAAAAAACAAATGCATGGCTATAGGAATAGGTAGTAACTGGAAGAAGGATCTAGGAATCTTAGTGGACAACTGCTCATTGTATCCAGTTTTGGTTGCCACAGTATAAAAAGGATGTTGAGATTCTGGAAAGAGTGCAGAGGATAGCAGCAAAGTTGATTAGGGACCTGGAGGCTAAAACATATGAAGAATGGTTGCAGGAATTGGGTATGTCTAGTCTGATGAAAAGAAGGACTAGGAGTGACATGATAGCAGTGTTCCAATTTTTGAGGGGCTGCCACAAAGAAGAGGGAGTCAAGCTATTCTCAAAACCCCTGAAGGCAGGACAAGAAGTAATGGATGAAAACTAATTAAGGAGAGAACCAACCTAGAACTAAGGAGACATTTGACAACTAATCAGTGGAATGGTTTGCAATAGATGGAAACTAATCAAGAAGAGGATTTGTAACTGGCTGACAAACCATATTCAATGAGTAGTCCTTAATGGTACTACGTCTACATGGAGAGAAGTAAGCAATGGGGTACCAGAAGGTTCCGTTTTAGATCCAGGACTGTTCAATATCTTCATAAATGACTTAGATGAGGGAATAGAAGGGGAACTTATGAAATTTGCAGATGATATTAAGCTGGCAGGGATAACCAATACCCTAGATCATTGCTGTCAAACTCGCTGCATCATGTTGTTGTCATGTGATGTTTTGTGATGTTTTCCCCCTTCACAGGGTTCAGGTGGGCACGGCCTGTATGTGACACATCCACCCACGGGCCGCCAGGTTGACACCTCTGCCCAAGATGATAGGCTCAAGAGCCAGATGGATCTTGACAGACTAGAACACTGGGCTGTATCTAACAAAATGTAATTCAATGTAGAGTAAAGTCAAGTCTTACACTTAGGCAAGAAAAACCAAAAGTACACATATAGACTGGGTGAAACCAGGCTTAATAGCAGTAACTGTGAGAGCGATCTTGGAGTCTTAATGGACAGCCAATTAAATATGAGCCAACAGTGTGCAGCAGCAGTCAAAAAAGCCAATGAAATCCTAAGGTGCATTAACAGAGGGATTCAATCAAGATCATGTGAGGTATTAATAGCATTCTATAAAGCCTTAGTAAGACCACACCTAGAATACTGCATCCAGTTTTGGTGACCACACTACAAAAAAGATGTTGAGACTGTAAAAAGAGTACAGAGAACAGCAACAAAGAAGATTAGGGGACTGAAGGCCAGAACATAGCACTAGCAGTTAGACTTATATATCACTTTACAGTGCTTTACAGCCTTCTCTAAGCGGTTTACAGAGTCAGTATATTGCACCCAACAATCTGGGTCCTCATTTTACCGACCTTGGAAGGATGGATGGCTGAGTCAACCTTGAGCCTGGTGAGATTTGAACTGCCAAATTGCAGGCAGCTGACAGTCAGCAGAAGTAGCCTGCAGTACTGCACTCTAACCACTGAGCCATCATGGCTCATAAAAGACATAAGAAGGTTACAGGAACTGGGCATGGCTAATCTAGCAAAGAGACCAGGGGAGACATGATAGCAGAATTCCAATATTTGTGGGGCTGTCACAGAAAGGAAGTTTGGCCTTGCCCTGCATTTGGCAATTAGTTCTCTGGCAGCATTCCAAGTGCGATAAGGTGAGTGTTTATAAACAATCCCCTGAAAGACTGTTTGTGAAGCCTTGCAGGCTGTGAATGAACTTAATTCACAGATGATAAAAGAGGATTTTCTGGGACTAAGATTGTGGTTTCTGCTTTCTAAGGAAGCCTAGGTCAGAACAGGTGTGGATGAGAGAGAGGAAATGTTCCCATAACAAATGGACGTCTCATTATTAGACAATGTGATCACCCAGTGGTGGAGAGATTGGGAAGCCATTGTTTAACTAGACAAGCAATTGTGTGAGCTGTTTGTTCAGTGCCAATATGGTGCATCCAATAAAGTTTTACTTTTGCGGATTCAAAGCTACCAAATCTTTGATTTGGGTTCACTAGTTGGGATGGTTGACAGGCATTTTCCTTTCCCAGCAATTTTGGGTCAGTAATGGAGATAAAATGTTGGACTAGTAATCTAACTGGAATCAGGGAGGTGTGAAATCCAATCAAAAGTTTCAGCTACTAATCCAATCATCTATTTAACTGATTTTTTATTCAACTGGAAAATCTTCATTCACTTGTAATTTGCAACTTTCTCTAATGTTCATGTAGAACGTTGCTGTGAAATGCTGCCTAATGTGTACTGACTCTGAATTTAAATTTCCCTACCATTTCTATTACAACTTCTTTCAGGTTCAGTTTGACTGCTGGTGACCTCATGAATATATCCATTAACTCTACCAAGAAGGTTTTTGTTTTTGTCTTTGTTTAACTTTACAATCTAGACCCAGGATTATTCTATTCTACTCTATTATTACTGGGGGGGTTTTAAGAAGAGGGTGGAAGTCACTTGCCCAGAATAGCATAGTGTCAAACTCAATTTCATTGAGGGCCGCATCAGGGTTGTGTTTGACCTCAGGGGCCAGGGTGGGAGTGTAGCCAGGGTGGGTGTGGCCAGAGTGGGTGCGGCCAGCTTGACATCACTCATGTTGGGGGCACCTGTGGTGGCCCGAGCACTCTGCCAGCAAAAACGGGCACCTGAGCTCCATTTTCAGCTTCAATGGCCTCCTGCAACCCTTTGCCAGTGAAAATGGTCCTTGGGAGGGCTGCCCCCAGTCCTCCTGAACTCCATTTTTACTGGCAGAGGCATCATGGGCTGGTCCTTTGCTGTTTCTGGGGCATCCGTACAGGCCAGATCTAAGCACCCCGTGGGCTGGATCCAGCCCCCAGGCCTTGAGTTTGACACCCCTGGTATAGGGCCTCTTGCTTGGGCAGATGGCTGGACTAGAAGATCTCTTCTAGTCCTTCCCACTCTCCTCTCCCCTCCCCTCCCCTTTCCTCACAACTTACAGAAATATTAAGCGTAACATTTCTTTTGTCCACATAGAAGGAATCATACTATAAACTGGAGTTATTTACTCCCTGAGAGCAATCTCCCATGCGACAATATATATGTCAGCCAGTTGTTCACAGGGGAAACAAAAAACCCTTGGTTTCCATTTTCAGAGGCAACACATCATAACTTTACACCTTCCATCCCTCCAAATCAATTTAAAAGCTTAATCCCCAGATTGGACAAAACCTCAATTTACTCATAGCAGATTGTTTTATATATCTGCTGCAGAGCTCACGCGGCCTAAGACAAAGTGTTGATAACTGCAAAAGAAACAAAAAGAAAGAAAGAAAAAGAAAAAAAGAAGAAGAAAAATAAAAGAAGAAAATTGGTTTGGAACGGCTTAGGGATGCAAAACCTCTTTGTCAGAAACAGTTTGCTGTTTGTGATGAAAAAAATACTTCTTTGATTCTCCATTAATGCTCAGACTCTTCCTATGGCTCAAGGATACCTGGATTTCTAGAAAGGATGATTGCTTTGCCTTGTTTGCATTCCACTTTGTGACGTTGTTAATATTCCTCTCTCCATATAATACCTGGTCAGGACAACATCATCACCCAGCAGGTTCTCCATGAGATGTTCCTAACTCAATGATTTATACATTCCAGTTCCTATCTCATGCTTCCTGCTTCAACCTGATGGCCAACCTGTTTTTATCTCATTTCTTATATTCATTCATTTATTTCATTTGTATTCCACCTTTATCATGGTTTATACGTAACTCAAAAGGGATATGGTGGCTCAGCGGCTAAGACGCTGAGCTTGTTGATCAGAAAGGTTGGCAGTTTGGTGGTTCGAATCCCAAGCACCGTGTAACAAAGTGAGCTCATGTTACTTGTCCCAGTTTCTGCTAACCTAGCAGTTCGAAAGCATGTAAAAATGCAAGTAGAAAAATAGGGAGCACTTTGGTGGGAAGGTAACCACGTTCCATGCGCCTTTGGTATTTAGTCATGCTGGCCACATGACCACGGAGACATCTTTGGACAGTGCTGGCTCTTCGACTTTGTAACAGAGATGAGCACTGCCCCCTAGAGGCGGAAACAACTAACACGTATATGCCTGGGGAACCTTTACCGTAAGGTAACTGAAGGCAGAGAACATACTTAATACCCCTTCCTCATTCTATTTTCCTCACAACAACAACTCTGTGAAGTGGGTTGGACTGAGAGAGAGTGACTGGCCCAAAATCACCCCGTGGCTTTCAGGTCTAAAGTGGGATTAGAACTCACAATCTCCTGGTTCCTAGGCCAGCACCTTAACCACTAGACCAGACAGGCTCTATATATCTCAGGCAACATGCTCTGTAAACATACAGATTGGGGATGAAGTGAAAAAGTCTAATGCATCTGAAGGGTACCAAGTTGATCAATGAAGTTTGAAATGCATGATATTTTTGGAAGGAGGCTATTTGTTTTTTTAAATTGTTTTGTTATTGCTGCTTACCTTCAAGGCAGTTTACTTGAACTTAAACTCAGTAAAATACAAACTCACATTAGAAGAAGGATATCTAACACAGACAACTGTAATCCAATTAAAGCCTGTTAAATGGTAGCAGTAGATTCAATTAAACTACTGCGTACTAAGTCCACTGAGAGCTCAGGTTTACTCAGGAATTAGTGATGCCCATCACAGAGACGTGGAAAAAGCATACATGTATTTGATTTTCTTTCAGAGAACTGTTCTCAAAAACTATTTTTAAGCCCTTATGAAACAAGTCAGATGTCCTATCATTATTATGGATGGTTGCAGAGTCAGTCCAGTATTAAAGACTGGATTTGGCATTTTTATCTACCTATCGACTCCTTGCAAAGGACCTGAGATAGGCAGATATTGTTGGTTAATGGTGTCAAAGGTATTGTTGCAGGATATAAGATGTAATCCCACTTTGGACTTGAGAGTGATTTTGTAAATACTGATGGTGTTCAAATAGTGCTCCAGATGTTTTCAAATTGCACCCAAAGTCCCTATTACTATTCGTACTGTCTTTGCTTCTTTTTTGCTGCAGTCTTTCTAGTTTTAACAGATTAACAGAGTTGGAACGAACCTTGTAGGTCATCTAAAGGACATAGAAGAGGGTTCAGTTGGAAGGATTCCCCAGATGGTTTAACATCCTCTACTTTCTCGGGTACAGAATCTGGGGGCCCTCTGAAAAAGGGACACAATTTCTTTTTTATGTTTTTCATATCCATACAAGGTAGCACTGCTGAAATTTAGTCCTATCACTGAATATCAGGAGTGGGATTTTCCATAGATTTTACTTTTTTAAGTGTAGACCGAAAATTTTTAGACCGAAAATTGAATAAAACGAGAGATGTGAAATGTAGAAGGCAGAATGGAGGAAACAGGCAGAAAATTCCGGTCTGCCCAGTGTCTTTCTAGTGTCATCCTCATCTCACTGATTTGTTATCAGGGTTCCAGAAAAACCCAACACCAATTAAAAACTCAGAGACAGGCATTTCTTCAAAGTTTCCTTTTATTACAGTAGGTATACTGACATGTCTGGAAAAACCCAAATCTGAGAGTTCTGGGTTTTCCCTTAATAATTAAAAAATGAAAACCCAACCCCATCAGTCCATCACATGGTCTAATCACCAATCATTCCAACTTGAGACATCTCGCCAACAACTCCACCTCCAGGTACAGGAATAACATGACCTTGACCGAAAAAAAGGATGCTATTATGTCTAAAAATCCCCCCTCCTATTTTCCCAGGCACAGGAATGTGGCAGCGTGGAAGCTTCTGGTTCTAATATGGCTTCCAAAGCTGGCATTTGGTTTGATGCCATAAGAGTTTTTTATGTTATTTTTTTAATTGTATAAAAATAAAAGTGTGACCACTAGCTAGCCCGTCTCTACAGGTAGACCTCAACACACATCCATTCATTTAGGGACCATTCAAAGCTACAATGGGCACTGAACAACAGACTTCCAACTGTCATTGCACTGTTGACTGTTGCAGCATCCCCATGGAATGTGATTAAAATTTGGGTACTTCACAATCTGCATGTATTAACGACAACTGTAGCATCATTGGGGTGATGTGATTGCCATTTGTGACCTTCCTGGCCGGCTTGCAACAAGCAAAGTCAATAAGGGAAGCTGGATTGGCTTCTAATGACTGTGTGATTCGTTTAAGGTCAGATTAGGTAATCATATCTCTTCAGCCCTTATTCTTATCCCTGGTACACCACAGGGTTGCGTGTTGAGTCCCTTACTCTATACTCTTTATGTACATAACTGCATTCCAGTAGTGGGATTCATTTTTTTTTTACTACTGGTTCTGTTGGGAGTGGCTTGGTGGCCGTGGCAGAGGAAGGATACTGCAAAAACCTCCATTTCCTCCCTACCCCACTAACCTGCTTTCCAGCTCCGTTCTCCTATGCAGGGCAACAAAAGAAGACCCAGCCGATCGGCTGTGACTCAGGAGGCAGAGAAGAGATGGGGGCGGGGCCAGTCAGAGGTGGTATTTGCCAGTTCTCCGAACTACTCAAAATTTCTGCTACCGGTTCTCCAGAACTG
>JANHFN010099932.1:0-10028 GCA_032468175.1 Toxicocalamus goodenoughensis
AGCCAAGCGGGGCGCTTTTCTTCCCCCCCTCACCCCCCCAGTGCCTCCTCCTCCTCCTCTTCCTCCTCCTGGTCCTTCTCTCCTCCATCCCAGCTGATGGCTCCCGGTTGCTAATGGCACAAGCAAACCTCTCCGCGGTGCAGATGTGACGCCGGATTAAAAGCGCATCTGGACTGGACTCCATCGCGGAAAATCTGCAAGGCGCCGTGAGAGCTCAGGACCCGCCCGGGTTGGTTGGGGGGGGGGCGGCCTGAAGAAGATGCGACCCAACGCAGCATCTTAAAGCCCCTCCAAGATCCAGGAACAGGTGAGGGATGAATTCAGGTAGACGGTATGGTACCTCCTCAAGCCAATGACGGCTTCGTCCAGGAAGGGGGGCCTGGCCTGGCCTGAAGCTTGCTTCGTTTCATCTTTTGGCTTAAGGCAAGAATATTTTACACCCCCCCCCCCAAGAGATGAGCACACACACACACACACTTCCAGTGTGAAGACCTTGGCTTTGCCCCTATGAATGGTGGGAGGGGGTTTCTGTGTGACGCAGCCCTGGGGTGGCTTGCTAACCTTTTAAATCTTCTGCATTTTTTAACACTGATTTTTTGTTTTTTTTTGCAGCTGGAAGTTCTAAGTTGTTCTTAGCTCTTTGTTTTGAACCTGTGTGTTTGATTTGGGTTTATTGGGATTTCATTGCAGTGTTTGTAAGCTGCCCAGAGTCACTCAGGCAAGCTGGGCGGTGTATAAATTCAATAAGTAAATTCATTCATCTCGACGGTGACTGTACGTGTAAGCGGGTGGAGGGAAGATTTCTGATGCATTGAAGCGCATGACTAGGCAAGGTCTTGGTCCCCTTCATCAGAGGGGCAGTGTCAGGCGCTAACAAAGAGACCCATTAGGTGTAAGAGGTGAAACTAGTTACTTTATTGTTCTCTGCCTATAGTACAGGAATCTCTGCACAGACAAGACAGCTTTTGCCTGGGAAAAGACCGGACAAGACTTTAAGGAATTCAGGGGTGGGGTCAGATCTAGCCCTCTTGTGTTTACGTAGAGAGTCTAGGCTGATTCCTCCTTTGAGTCCTATCTGGAACGGCTGGAAGATCAGTTCTGAGGAACACTTAAATGTCCAACTCTTCTTGCTTCCTTGGGAGACATCAAGATAACTGCTGGTTAGTCTTTGGATGGGCCTGGTCTTTGGGTCACCTGAACAGGTTCGTGTTCTGATTTGTGTCTCCCTACAGGCCACAATAAAAATAATAATTTAAAAAAACCCATCTCTTCTGCATCCTCCTGTTTACTTTTCGGATAACGAGTTGGTTAATCTTTCCATGCCAGGAAACCTTGTGTTTTTATTTTTTTTTTAAATGTGATTTTTTACAATGTGAGCCACGTGGTCATAACATACACCAAAGCGTGATAGCTACAAGCCGTGGCAAGGTCTTCGCCTCCCAATCTAAAGTATTTCAGCGGAGGATGTGTACCAGTTAGCGGGCTCTTCTTTGCGATGTGCCTTTCTCTCTTCCATCACAATAACCTTCTGGTTCTCATTGAAGGCTCGTTCTCCCAACAACCTCAATCAAGTCATCTAAAGACCTGGTGACTGGCAAATGAAGGCAGTAGAGATCTTGGTTAGTGTTAATCTTGATTATTATTTTTTTTAATAGTTTGGACCGCCTTGGTGGTTAGTTTGGAGTCCTGGTTTTGTGCTTACATAGAAAATGGGCTAGCTCAGTTGATGTAGGAGATGACTAGGCTGAGCTGGAGGGTGGGATCAAATGCATCATCTGTTTGGAATCCCTACGCTCCTCTAAGAAATCTAAGTCCAGCTCCCTTTGAAGTGCATTGACTCTTATCTGGCGCCAATTCGCCTTGCCCGTTAGTAGTTCAGATTCTTGTGTATAGTTAGCATGGAGTTAACTTTTAATACCGATAAAGGAAAATATTTGTAGCATAGAGTTGAAATGAGGGGTCCTTGGTGCTCTCTGAGTTTGGTTATTTTCCTGCAGATGTTTCATGACCCAACTAGCTAACTAACTTTGCATACATGCAATTTTTTGCCATTTCTGTGCTTTCTGAAGAGTGACATCCATATGTGGTACCAAACAGGAGAATATTTGGAGCTCAGGGTTGAAATGAGGGGTCCTCAGTGTGCTCTGAGCTTGGCTGACTTTTTGGGCAGATGTTTCATTACCCAAACTAGGTAATATCACTGGTGCTCATGATAATGTTACCTAGCTGGGTAATGAATCATTTGCAAAAAAAAAAAAAAAAACTAAACTCAAGGGTCCCTCAAACTTGTAGTAGTTTTGAACTCTGTCCTGATTCCTGACTTCTTGCACTTGACAGTTAATTCAGGATTATACGAGCCACTTCTGATCTTTGTTAGATTCAGGAGCCCCTGTTCTTGCATCTCGATTAAACCAGTTTGCTGTCTTCTACAGGCATGTTTATTTTCTTCTCGTTTCTTGGTAGCTTGTTTTGGCTACAATCCCAGAGAGATTCGTCATCTGACGGAGAACATTGTTATTCAATGTAACTCATGCTAGGCCGGCAACAGACATGAGATGGCAACACAAAGCCACATTTAGCAGGGATAAAGGATACCATCAAAATCGGGGTGGCTTCCCTGAGCTTTTTTTTCAGAATTTTAAAGAACAAAGACGATCAGGGGACCAAAGGTTAGAATACATGAAGAACAGCTGCAGGAATTGGGTAGATCTAGTTTAACGAAAAGAAGGACCAGGAAGTGAGTCTTCCAATATCTCAGGAGCTGCCCCAAAGAAGAGAGGGTCAAGCTATTCTCCAAAGCACCTGAAGGCAGCATGAGAAACAATGGGTGGAAACCAATCAAAGAGAGGACCAAACTAGAAATAAGGAGATATTTCCTGACAGAACAATTCGCCAGCGGAATGGCTGGCCTTCAGGAGTTGTTTAAGAAGAGATTGGACAGCCAAGATCTCCAACTCTGCTCTTCTGTATGCCGTTTCTTATTCATCCTGCAAAGTCCCGTGCAGCAGGCACGGCGGTCACTTCGTTAGATACAGAAAAATACATGATAAATAAAGAAAAGAGACCAAGAACAGAATAGAATCACAGAGTTGGAAGGGACCTTGGAGGTCTTCTAGTCCAACCCCCTGCTCAAGTAGGAGATCCTATACTATTCCAGTCAAGGGGCTGTCCAGTCTCTTCTTAAAAACCTCCAGTGATGAAGCACCCGTGACTTTTGTCCCACTAGGTTATTATCCTCGCTGTCAAGAAATTTCTTCTTAGTTTTAGGTTGCTTCTCTCCTTGACTAGTTTTCATCTCTTGCTTCTTGTCCTGCCTACAGGTGCTTTGAAGAATCTCCTTCTTCTTTGGGGCAAGCCCTGAGATATTGGAAGATGGCTATCATGTCAACCTTAGCCCTTCTCTTCATTCAACTAGACATACCCAATTCCAGCAACCGTTCTTCATATGTTTTTAGCTTCCAGTCCTCTAACCCTCTTTGTTGCTCTTCTCTGCACACTTTCTACAGTCTCAACATCTTTTTTTACATCGTGGCTAAAACTGAATGCAGAATTCCAAGTGTGGCCTGACCAAGGCATTATAAAGTTATTAAATTCACGTGATCTTAATTCTATCCATCTATTTATGCAGTCTAGAACTCTGTTGGCATTTTTGGCAGCTGCAGCACACTGCTAGCTCATATTTAAGTGATTGTCTAGTAGGACTCCAAGATCCTTCTCACAGTTACTACTATTGAACTCACAGTTATTACGAAGATGGTGCATTGGCTGGAGGTGCAAGATTTCTTAAAAGTATGGTACTCCGGAACTGTAATTTCTTCATTTTCCCCATCAACTGGGCCCATATTTCAACACCAATTGGAAGTTTACAGATTAATACATATATATCTACCTAATCCAAAATGTGGGTTTATGTTAATGGTGTCTTATTTTTAACTTCATCTGACATTTAGATCAGTTTCTCAGCACCAGGTTCTGTTATAATAAACAGAAGTGTTGGTAAGAATATATTCTAACAAATTAATTTATAATAATTATGGACCAAAGCAGGGGAAAATGTAGCGATCTCCCACAAAGATGAGGAGCTGATCTCAAATGTTCCCTATGTTGCTGGATTTTTCTGCCATGCAAAGATCACACAAAACAAACTTGGACCTCACCGTACAACGTTTTACTACAAAATCAACAAAGCACACGTTAAAAAGATTAAAACCTTTTTCTCAGTCCTTCTGCCTGACTAAGCACCCTTTAAACTAGAGATAAAATAACAGAATAAAATATTTATGCAATAGAATAAAATGAACTTTTCAAGACACTAAAAGCAAGATTAAAAACAAAATTAAAATATTTACAATCCTTCTCCCCTCCCCCCCTTTTTTTAAAGGTTCAGGGTTTGAGTTGAATATTTGGACAACAACTCTTTATAAATTAAATGTGTAAGTAATCATTTATCAAAGGAAGATTTGCCAGAATACATTAAATTAAATTATGTCCCTGGATAAATCTTTAGCTTGCTATAGGTCACAGCAAAACCCTAATAGCATTTCCAAGAAAACCACTTTCCCTCTCTATTAAAAATTGGAAATAAAAAGCAAACGCACACACAAACCATGTTGCCAACTGTTCCAATGTGAAGACATTCCAGTAGTTCGACTCTTTAGTGCATTTTTCAAGACCCGTAAAGCTCATTCTTGTTTTTCATTTCTCTTCTTATTCAGTTTTTCTGAAAGCTTTAAAGAAGGGGACACACACACATACACACCCAAAAACAAGTTTGTCAGAGTAAAGGGAGAAGCTGCTAAATAATGACAATTTTCTCTCTGCTACTGAGAACAACATCTAATGAAAGGATAAATCAGCACTGCTGTAATTGCTAAATATGTCTGAACTAACCAGGAGCCATATTGATGCAGAAATGCATCACAGCAAAAGGCAAAATGTTGTTACCCAGATAGGACAAGGCCCCAGGATAAGCTGTTTCCGATCTCAAAATGTGTGCTTGGTGATTTTAACCGCTTTCAATGTCACTGCTCACAACACAAGGGCAAAGGTGTGTGTGTGTGAATGATGAACGGTGCGATAAGTGAGATGAGCAAAAGGTTGATCATTCTTCTCGCCTTGAATTGACATTATTCTTTACTCTCACTAAAGGTTGAACTACACATTACACTCCTCACATGTTGAAGGAATCTTGTATGGAAACTGGCTGCTTCAATTCTGCCAGCAAACTGCTGGGTGAACCTATATAGTGCCTTGACAGCCTGTCTGTCTCTCTTCGTCCGTCCGTCCGTCCGTCCGTCCGTCCATATCTATCTATCTATCTATCTATCTATCTATCTATCTATCTATCTATCTATCTATCTATCTATCTATCTATCTATCTACCCACCCACCTACTACCTACCCCCATCTTCTATCTATCTGTCTATATCTATCATCTTATCCATCTATCCATTTGTCCGTCCATCCATATCTCTATCATCCATCCATCTACCCATCCACCTATTTACTTACATCCATCTTTTATCTGTCTGTCTGTCTGTCTGTATCTATCCTTATTCATCTATCCATTTGTCCATCCATATCTATCTATCTGTCTGTCTATCTCTATCATCCATCCATCTACCCATCCACCTATTTACTTACATCCATCTTTTATCTGTCTGTCTGTATCTATCTTTATTCATCTATCCATTTGTCCATCCATATCTGTCTGTCTATATCATCCATCCATCTACTGACCTACATCCATCTTCTGTCTGTCTGTCTATCCATATCTATCATCTTATCCATCCATCCACACACCTACATCTCTCTCACATCTTATCCATCCATCCATCCATCCACCTGCCCACCCATCCATCCATCTACTACACCACCCCAACATTTGCCTACCTGTTCCAGATATCTCCAGCTATGTCAAGCTCAGAAGTGGCCAGTTTAAACAAGTGTCCTCCTTTGGTTTTTGTTTTCTTTTTAAATAATACTCTCAACAGGAAAGAATTTGCCCCCTAGCAGGGCTTGTGATGTTCTTTTGATGGGAGTGGAAATGAAATCACAGCTCACCTACGGTGCTACTCTGAGGTCCACTGAGTCATAGGCCGATGCTCTCATCAGCTGAAGGGGCCTCGTAAATAACATTCGCAGTTCTTCGTAGTTTGGTTTTTCTTCATATTCCAAAGTCATTACTTGTTGCAGGTATTTCTGTATAGATTCTTTAAAAATCAATCAATCAGTTAATCTCACAACGTTTTTAACCTGCCTTTCTACCCAATATTCACTCAGAAGACTGGCAAAGCACAGCAATAAAAGTAAAGTGGAGAATTATAGTACAATTATTCTGCTTGGTTGATCAATCCAGAAGTTTGAGGTAGTTTACAGAGAAGTCTTTCTTGATTTTATCCCAAAACAAAAAGGCTGGACTGAGATTAGATTGATTCAGTCTCTCTACAGTGGTCTTGAACCCAGGACTGTCCATATCCATGTAAATTCAAAAGGAACAGAAATCAATGCAAATTAACTTATTCCTGGTGGATGGGCCATGGGCTCCATTAGAACAAAGTTTGTACCTGATGACAGGCATTAGAAGGAAAAAGAGACAACATCACACTGAATATTTATAGAATATTCAGGGCCTGCTGTTCTAGACAATAGGAAATGAGAACCACTTATCAGGATGTCTCCCAGATATGTAAATAGGCAAAAAAAGCAAATTGCAAGTCACAGAAAGTACAGCACAAGGACACAACTGGTCTGCTGCAACAGTGGGAATATAACCTGGGATGCCAGAACTCCTAACTGCAAATTCTGCAGTGTTTCTCAACTGGGGCAACGTTTAAGATGGGCGGATTTCAGCTCCCAGAATTCCCCAGCCAGCTGCCCTGTCACAACTGGCTGTGCAGAGTCGTAGCTGGTTATTTCTCACTGAGAATATAGGTAGTCCTCGACTTACAACAGTTTGTTTAGTGACCATTCAAAGTTAGGACGGCACTGAAAAAAGTGACTGATGATCATTTTTCACGCTTACACCAGTCGCAGCTTTTCCATGGTCACATGATCAAGAGCCAGACACTTGGCAACTGGCACGTACTTATGACAGTTGCAGTGTGATCCCATTTTCTGACCTTCTGACAAACGAAGTCAATGGGGAAGCCAATTTTGCTTAACAACTGCATTGTAACTTAACAATTGTAGTGATCCACTTAACAACTGTGGCAAGATAGGTCATAAAGAGGGGCAAAACTCACTTTAACAACTTAGCAACAGAAACTGTGCGCTCAATTGTGGTCATAAGTTGAGGACTACCTGTAATGTGGAGAGCTATTGTGAGAACAACCACGAAGTAGTCAAAGCATTTAAGACATATATTGTTTCACAGTGCTTTCCAGTCCTCTCAAAACGGTTTACAGTCAGCCTATTATTCCCCCAACAATCTGGGTCCTCATTTTACCGATTTTGGAAGGATGGAAGGCTGAGTCAACCTTGAGCAGTCAGGAGCAAACTGCAGGCAGTGGGCAGAATTAGCTTGCAACACTGCATTCTAACCATGGAAGGAAGGAAAGAAGGGGAGGGGAAGGGAAGGGAAGGGAAGGAAGGATGGACGGAAGGAAGGAAGGAAGGAAGGACGGAAGGAAGGAAGGAAGGAAGGCAGGAAGGAAGGAAGGAAGGAAGGAAGGAAGGAAAAGCCATAGCAATAGCACTTAGATTTATATACCGCTTCACAGTGCTTTACGACCCTCTCTAAGTGGTTTACAGAGTCACCATCTTGCACCCAACAATCTGGGTCCTCATTTTACCGATCTGGGAAGGATGGAAGCCTGAGTCAATCTTGAGCAGGTGAGAATCAAACTGCCAAACAACAGGCAGACAGCTGAAGTAGCTTGTAGTACTGCATTTTAACCACTGCACCACCAAGTAACCCTCTAAAAAGTAAACCCTAAAGTGAAAATGAGAACACTAGAATGAGAACACGTCAATTCGCCTTTACCTGGTAAGGCTCCCCAGCCAGAGGACGGTCTTGGATTTTTGATAACATCCACTTTGCACCTACAACGGAAATGACAATCAACCTGAATCTCTTAAACAGGAGAAGTACAGCTGAGATGAGACTTGTGCATTGACAATACACATTGACTTGAGTTTATGGCTGTTCGCAGCATCCTGGGGCCCTACGACTGTCCTTTATAATGGTTCTGCCCCAAAACAGTATTTACACCCGAAGGTTGGCCAAACTGTGCCTGTCAACTCGTAAATCATTCCTAAACCTGTTTCCGAGTTGCCATAAGAAGGCAACCAACCTGTTTTATGACTGCCATGAATTTTGACCGTGATGGACAGCCCCATTACGGTTGTAATTGGGATATTATTTGTATAACAATTGAGTTACTAACTTAATCAACTGCAGTGATTCATTTAACCATTGGGGCAAGAAAGGTCGTAAAATAAGGCAAAATTCACTTAACAAATGGCTCACCTAGCAACATAAAATTTTGGGCTCCATTGTGGTTGTAAGTCCCTAGCTTGCCCACTAGGTGTTTGTGGAATTGTTGTTTTCTCTTTGATAGCTCCTTGGTTAGGCTGCTGCTTTTGGTTTAGTTTTTGTGTCTAAACAGACAGCAACTAGCACTCCTTTCTAGCATTTGTGTTGTTGGATAATAAAATACCTGCAAGCAAACAAACCAATTCCGGAGAGTGTCAAGGACATTACGGTTCAACCCTGAGCTACAGATGCTCTGGTGCCGTGATGGCGAACCTCTGGCACGTGTGCAGAGCCATTTGTGCCGGCACTCGAGCCACAGGCAAACTTACCTCACTGCGCATGCGCGCCTCACAGCTGATTTTCGGTCTGTTTGAGGCCTTTTTTGGCCTCCCAGAGGTTTGAGGAAAGCCTTTGCATGCCGAAAAATAGGACCATTTCGTCACTTCCTGTATTTCCGGCCTACAAAGGCTGCAGCTTTCCTGAAGCCTCTGGGAGGCCGAAAAAGGTCTCAAAAGGGCCAAAAATCAGCTGGGAGGCACAGTGCAGGTAAGGGGGTGGCGTGGGGGGGATTACACGCACATGCACAGGGGGCATGGGAGGGCTGTGCATTGCCTTCTGGGTGCTGGCACGCGAGCATGAACACAATTTTTGGCATAGGAGCCCAAAAAGGTTAGCCACTACTGCTCTGTTCTATTGGAACCAGACAATCAAGCAGGAAACAACAGCCTAACCAAGGAGTAACCAAAGAGAAAGCAACAGCCCTACTGACACTGACAGGGCGAATTACTGAATGTAAATGAAGAGCAAACCCCATTCCTTCTAGCACTGATGACATTACCTAGTTGGGTAATGAAACATCTGCAAAAAAACGCAACGAGCTCAGAGAACACCAAGGACCCCACAGGTCTCCTCCACCTCCTTTCTCTCCTTCCTCCTCTTTGCAAACCCCACTCCCTTCTATCACTGATGATGTTACCTAGTTGGGTAATGAAACGTCAACTCTCAGAGCACCAAAGACTTTACCATTCAACTCTTGGTCTACAGGCATTCTCTTCTACTAGAATTTTTTGTCTCTCCCAAGATGAAAAATAAGGATGTGGGACCAAGATGGAAAAAAAAAACCAAACAGGATCCTATTATCAACACTCAGTAGGCACCGCAACCTTGGCTGGTGGTAGCTGAAATATCCCTTGTCTTTTTCCTAACAGCGGGCAGTTGCCAAGAGTTGCAAGTGTGCACACACCTCTCTTTTTCCTCTGTGACCACGCAGGGATCTGTCAGGTCTGCAGACCAGGGAAGGGCACCCCACAGCCACTTTACCAGGCAGTAACCCAAGGATTCAAGGTCACTTCGACGGGACGGAGCTGTAAAGAACAAGCAGATCCCCATAAGAAATATCGGAAGCAGATTTCATGCCCCTTAGGCATTAAAAGCTGCCTGGGTGATTTTGGGCCAATGACCAGGAGCTTGGGAGTTGTAGTCCTGCCTTACCCATGACAACCAGCTAAGAGACTTTGGGTCAATGACCTGGAGACTGTGAGTTCCAGTTCCC
>JANHFN010099994.1:0-10027 GCA_032468175.1 Toxicocalamus goodenoughensis
GTCCAAAAGGTTGGCAACCCCAGTATAAAGTATCTCGAGTCTGTCTTGCAAGTGTTGATTATTCTCCCCAGATTAGTGTGGTCTACAAATTTGATGAGTTTCCTTTCTATATTCCCTCTTCTAAACGATTTGTGAAGGTGTCAAAGAGTACTGGGCCTAAGTACTGGGCCACTGTTTTTTCATTAAATCAGTAGTTCCATCAGCGATTTTTGACTATACAAAGTGTTTTTCCAACAGTGCTATAGATGTAGCAGATTCAAGGATGTTTTTGACAATTGGTTCATTTTGGTGCATAATGTTCATCTCTTCCAAATCTTGCAATACAGCTAAGCTATTTGATAGATTAATCTCAAAAATGCTGTTCTCCTCTAACAGCTTATCACTCTTTATTTTTGTTTTTTGTGACGTCTTTATCATTTTCATGTGCTCTTTTTGACAGTCTATCTTCACTTTAGCTCCTTCCATTCTATGGTCACTTCCAAATGATGGATGACAGTACAATTGCAGAATATGATTTTGTGGGCCCAACTGGTGAAAGACAGTCCAAGATTGTATTGGTTGGAAACATACGGAAGAGGCCTTCATCCTGCAGTGGATAGATAATGGCTAAAATGATGATGGTGATGGTGATGATGATGATGAAATCAATGTTGATTTGCTAGCCTCTGTTCTGTTATTTATGATTCGGGATGTTGTTCTTTCCAGAATTGGTGCCTGTGTTTCAAATATCCTCTTCTTATTGGGCTAGATGTATAATAACAGATTGTTATTTCTTTGTAAGGGTAAACATCTTTTCTTCCAGCTATTGTGAGTAAAGCTGACTTTTGCAATTGACCAGTGGTGATTTTTGTCAATGCCAACGGTAGGTCCAAGAGGTGTTCCAGTTGTTTTGGGATTGCACCCAAAGTATCTCTTACTATTAGTTACTATCTTTGCCTTCTTTTGCCATAGTTATTCTATTTCTATTTGCAGGTCTTTGATTCTGTTATCTTTCCCAGTCTTGACAATTGACTTATTATATGGCAGGTGCCTGTCTTTTTTAATTGTGACTCCCAGAACACTTTAGCTTCTTCATTTTCTATGTCTTTACCTTATGATCCCAACCAGTTCTTCCACACAGGCACATGGCACTTCTTGTAGATCTTGCAATGTTGCTAGTTTGTCATGCCGTTCTTTGCAGTAGGTTTGTGTGACCTTCACTGAGGCCTTGTTTATTTCTTGATTGATGGTTTGAGATCTTGGTGTTTAATCAATCTCATCTGAATGTTTATTGCCAGTTTGGTTGTTTTGTTCCCTTCTTTGACTTCTTGATTGAAATCTCAGAAAAAAGAAAACTGGAAAAAATTGGAGAGAAAGTTTTTTCTTAATTTTTTTTTTGCATGACTCTTATGTAAATCTCATGTGAAACAACAGCCTCGTATTATGCTTATTTCGCTTTTGCTGAATAAACATGGCATCTCATCTTTATCTATGTTGGTTTTTGAATTGGTGTACCTGGCAGCTCATCTCCTCTTCCTCCTTCCCTGCCTTCATCTCTCGTTGCCTCAACTTCTCTACTGCTTTTGGAGTGTCAGGGGTAAACTGGACAAGACCTGGGGAAAAAAGTAGCAAAATAACTAGTACTTGTAAATTTAACCTTTGCTTTACTTTCATTTTTAAAATGCAAAGATTTAAAATGCATGAAGTTAAAATAATACTCACTTTCTTCCATTTTTTTGAGTTTCCTTTTCATTTCGTTGTTTTCCTCCACAATATATGCTATATTGCTGGCAAGCATTTTATTTTCTTCTTCCAACTAAGGTACAGAAATGAGAATACATCAGTCATGGAATAGAAACAAGCAGACCAAAAGAGAGATGTAAGACAGGATTGAATGACTTACAGCTGTTATTCTGGCATTCTTTTCAGCCAGCTCCTCCTGATGCCTTGCTGTTACTTCATGGATGTAATCCCTCTGTTTTCTTTGTTTCTCGTGGTATTTCCGCAGACACACCTGGTAAAAGAAGACATTTTGAACACCTTTGAACAGAGGAGGCAAATTTACTAAGTAAATCATAGTGTGATACTGCCTCAAGAATCTATTGTTCCTTTTCCAAGCTACGCTTCCCCAACTTTTAACGCTTATTCATTGAACTTTGCAGAGATTGATAATGATGGAGAGAGTTTTATTTCTGGCCGGAGTCATATCCAGTTGCAATGCGCTTTGGCTGCTTTCTGACTATTTGTTCTAAGGCACTTTGCAGTAGTTCTGGCAAATTGCTTGGACTATAAAGCTACATTCTGAAAAGGAAGGTAACTACATCCATCTATTATCAGTCTTACATTGTAGCATCTTCATATCCTAGTTTTCAGAGTAATTTATATATGCCTTCTCTAAGCAAAATGTTGATATTTGTAACTGGGACAAAATATGGTGAATTTGGATTTTTGGCAGCAACATTTAAACAGGCTAATTCAAAATGAAGTTGCAGAGAATGTTTTGCTGTCCTTTTTGTCTATTTATAAAAATCCATAAGGGATAAAATTTAATACTCAAGCTCTAAATGGATCTTTAAAAATATTAATCTTCAATATAATCCATATAATTCTTTCAAGAAACTATGGTATCTCAAAACTGTGATCTTGAAAGAAATATATTAATTTTTTATTTGAATTCTAAATACATACACATTTATGGAAATGTCGCTGCTTGGAAATAATCATAGGACATGTCAACAAGAATGACTTGGGTATATATTAATGAAAGGTGTTTTATTTTTATTTCTACCTGCTTGGCCTCTGCAGCTAGCAGCAAATCATAGATTGTTCTCTGTACATTTAAATCAGGCTGATAGGATAGGAGCTACAACTGAATTTGCTTGGGATTTCTTTATTTATGTGTGGAGCACATCTGCACTGCAGTTGGTATAAATCTAATTCATCCTCATGTTGCTCTAGCCATGGCATGAAGACCTTCACTAACTACTGTTAAGCAACAATCCTCATGACATCACTTGAAGTTTGCCTCTAGCCAACTGCAGGGACAGCTAAAGTTGCCTTTAGCTGCTCTGCTATTAAAATGATGTTCTAATGGCCCTCTTCTTCCTATATAAATCTTCCTGTAGGAAGAATTGACAGTGCCTCCGAGATAGTGTTGATGACTTCATGGTCAGAGGCTCAAATCCTCTAGTTTAGTGTAAAGTGACTCTGGGCCTCCTGACTACTAACTGTATGGATTTTAGGCAGCTGTTTGTACATTGTCAAGAATTCATATGGAGTCAGCTGTACAAGAATACTATTCAATCAGCCAGTCTGTGCCAGCTTCTATCCATCTTTCCTCTGATACGGTTCTGGGCCAATTATTACAGAAGACTTTGGTACATATATTATTCTGGAAGGCTGTCCTGTGGATGTGTTTAAATTGAAAATATTAACACAATTCACCAAGAAACCCTGAAAGAAGTTGTGCAAATATTTTCTTTTTAAATATTCAAGGTTAAAAAGTTACTCTAAAATAATTTTACTTATTCCTAGTTTCCTTTGATTCCTATTATTTCATTATCAAATTTTAGTATAGTTCATTTCAGATCACTTTACTTATGTCATGTTATCTATTCGGTTACCTTTTTGAATTCTAAATCCTAGATATGCAAGCTGACAAGTAAATAAATAAATGAAACTGAAGATTTCTTACCTCAAAGAGGGCTTTTCCTGCATAATAGAGAAAAGTCTCCATGAGGGAAATAAAGTAAATCTTAACTAAGCTAAACTACTCCCAACTAAATAAACAAATATATTAAATATGATAAATAAATAAGTAAATAAATAAAAAGTATGTGTAAAAGATATGATATTAAGTAAATGGATGAATAAAATAAATATTGTAAAATAAAACAAATCTAAACTATGTAAATAAAGTTAAATAAAAACAAAAGAAATTAACCAATCAATCCTTAACAACTGAGTAAGCACCCACCCAGACCTAAAAGCTCTGGTGAATAGTTGTCACTCAGCTCACTCAAAAGTTTTATTTACTTCTCCTTTGTGAGTTCATGTACCTGTCAGCAGTACAATGAGGCCTGACTTCACAAAGGAAAAGCAAAGCAAACTGATAGCTGAATGAATGCTACTAAGAGTTTTATCTATTTTTCAATATTGGTAGAAAGGTAAATACAAAATCTTGCTGATGCATTTGGTGGAATCAGAAGATGAAATACAAGAAAAATGTTGTTGCATGAATCAAAACAGATTATCATTCAAGTGAATGTCCATCCCAGCACTCATTCATTCCTCCTCACATTATTACCAGATAGGATTGGCCCAGAGATGTCATGTGCAGGCCACGCCCACCCCAGCTCCGCGAATGGGAAAAACATAATGAAACATCATGTGACAGCAAATGACGCCACGACTCTGAAACCCATGCCCTACCTGAAGGTCCTTAGTTACCTGAAACTAAGAAATTCTACAAAGCCTGCACTGTATACCTGAGTTACAGTCTCTCTCCCTTGGTGTGGCTTTCTCTGAGTCAAAGGAAAAACAGATTTGGGAACATTAAGGGAAAATGATAAATAGTCCTCACAGTGTGCACATGTGTGCATCCTTTATTGCAACCCAATAAATGTCCTGATAATATACAGCACAGCCACAAGGTTAAGCATCTGTTAATTAAATTCTTCCATCTGCATCATCTGAGGAGCATTGAACTTGATCTGTCTTACTAGTTGAGTAAGGATACTTTTCCCCCCCAGGAGATCTTTTGAGTTTCATTTTGCTTAAATACAACATGAATGATGCAGGAGGGAAATGGAGATTTATTTCTTCCCCCTCATTGGAAATCATGAGCTTACCATTAAAGATATTAAATAAGATGAATAGAAAACCCTTCCAGAACAGTTTGTTGTGCTTTTTTCTTCTTCTTTTTCTTCTTAATAAAAGGCTTGGGAGAAAATGTAAGGAATGAGTTGTAGAAGAGAAGCAATGGAATATTTTCTTTTCCCTCAACTCAATTCTCATTTCTTCCTCAATTTCAAGTTGTTTAAATAGGAGGCAAAATGTGTCAGTCTTCAAGGTACTTCAGACAAGAAGCACCAACTCTGAGTATTAACACTTAACACTACTCATTTATTTAAAAATAAATTGAATGCAATGGGAAGCATGTGTGGCAAAACCAGCAATAGACACAAGAATCAAGTAGAGCTGAATGAAGGTGGATCAGATACTAAAATGAGTGGCTGGATACTTGGAGGAAGATCTAATGCAAGGGTGTCAAACTTGCAGCATCACGTTTTCATCATGTGATGTATTACAACTTCCCCCCCTTTGCTAAACTGGGGGTGGGCGTGGCTAATACATGATGCATCTGGCCCGCAGGCCATGAGTTTGACACCCCTGATCTAATGGGTTGAAAAAGATGAAGAAGACCTAGAAACCTGTGGTTAGACTGAATCTGCAAGAAAAGGAAAGAGAAATTTGAAGAACAAAAAATGATATATAAAACAGCATATGGATGTAATAGAAGTAAGTAATGCTATTGTAAATTAGACAGTTTTATTTCTTATCCTTTTTCCTTATCTTAATTTTATTGTTTTGTCTTAATAATTCTTTTCTATAGTTTTAATAATGTTTATCCTACAAAAGTAATGGATAATGGGTAAGTATGTCTATATGTAGTTGTCTCTATAATATCTACATTATTTCTTTTTCATAGAATAATACACAGGGCTAATTTTAAGGTACTAGAAGACACACCAGAAAACCCACTGATGAGTTTCTGATTCTGCAGGTAATGCCAAAGACATTTTCTAAGTAATAAGAACTTGCTGTCCTTTATCTTTCCCCTATCTCTCAAGGTTTCTGCCAATATCAGCCAGATTTTCTTGGCACAAACTAGCCTTAAACATGAATGTGAGCGAAGTCAATACAATTCCTGAAAGAAAGGTATTTACAGAGGATGATATCATCACCACCTTCATCATCAGATGAGTTTCACACATGCAAAAAAAGAGCACATTGGATAGCTCAGGGCTGTCAAACTTGTGGCCCGCAGTCTAGATGCATCACGCATTGGCCACATCCATGCCCAGTTTAGCGAAGGGGGGGAAAGTTGTGAGACATCATGCAATGTCCCTGTGATGGTGCAAGTTTGACACCCCTGGGATAGTTATTCGCACTCCTCCCCCCAAAAAACCAATTTGGGAATATCAGTGTGCCTTTATAGCTTCTATTGATTTTCCTTCCCAGCATTTTCTTCAAAGAGATTTATAGATGCAGGTTTGACTGCCTTAAGAAATTTGTTTTCCATATGTTTTGCATTATGTGACAAATTGTTAATTTCCAAGCATTTAGGCAGCAGCCTTTCTGCAGAAGGCGTTTCTGTTTTTTCACTTTTTTCTTTTGTGATCTAATTCAATAAGAAATGATATGAGCACTCCCTCATGTGGCAATTATGTGGTATGACAAACCTTGAGAAAAATCTACCCAACAAACCTGAGGACTTAGTTATAACCTGCATGAACTATTTGGGTTTCATTAGGGGAGTGTTTTTTTAATCCTGTTAACTTTAAAGTGTGTAGACTTCAATTCCCAGAATTCCTCAATAAGCATGCTGGCTGGGGTATTCTGGGAGTTGAAGTCCACACATCTTAAAAAGTTGACAATGTTGCTCTAGGCACAATAGAACAATTACTGTTTGTCAACTTTTACCAATTTTTCTCTACTAGACCTCCAAAAACAGGTGGAGACCCAGGTTTGTTTCCAATAAATTCAATATGTGAATTCTTTGCAGTGAATCCACTCTGAGGTAAGAAACCCTAATATGCTTCCTTATTTTCTGTGCTTATTGCATCTGGGTTTACGTACCGATCCCTCCTAAAACTCACCTGGTTGGCTATCTGATCTCCAACATCTAGATTAATTCAATGCCTTGTTTCTAGATATTAACGCACAGGTAGTCCTTGTCTAGTAACCACAGAGTGGGCAAATTGATCACTGAAGTGAAGCAATCACTAAGTGAAACCACAACTGCATTTATTCTGAGCAATCATTTTTTGAATTATAAGATAAAATCAGTTACAAAATACAAAAGTAAATGGGAAAGCAGTGAGGGGAAGGTGGGGGGAAAGAAATGAGGAAGCGTTGGGGAAAAGCAAAAGCATTGACTTCCAACTCCCTCTGTTACAGTAGAATAAAGCACCACAACTGCATTTATGATCTTACTTCAGCTTTCCTTTGCTTTACAAACCTGTGAAGGCTGTAAATGTAAGGATTGGTTATAAAGTTTTTTTCTTTTTTCTTTTCTTTTTTTGTTCCAAGTTTCTATTTTTATACCATTTAAACATTCCAATTTCTATTGAACTGTGTGATAAAGTTATTTTCTAATCCCCATCATAACTGCAAAAGGTTGCTAGGATTCAAATTTCTTAACAACCGGTTTCTGTGGGCGTGGCCTAATTTGTGGGTGTGGCTTGGTGGTTGTGTGAATGGCTGGGCATGGCTTGTATGCAAATATTGTAAATATTTATTTAAATATTGAATTTGTTATAAAAAAAGAGCAACTGTTACCCAAAATCAGGCAAAGCAGGCAGACAGATTGAGTTGCTCATAGAACCACAGATTCACTTAGAGATATATCTTTCTGCAATATATTGCCTGAGTCTGCAGTGAAGAAATAGAAGCTTCAGTCCTAAGGAAGGTTCAGCTCTCAGTACAGCAGAACAGCTGATGGTCGGGGGAAAAAAAGGAAAAATAGCAACTTACCAAGGCAGGCAAGTTGGATGGTGCGCATGCCAGCTAAGGAGTGAGTGGGTGGGGCGGGGCCAGCCAGTGGAGCGATTAGTTGTTTCTCCAAACTGCGCGGAATCATAACAACTGGTTCTATAGAACCAGACCAACCAGGTAGAACCCCACCCCTGGTTGCGAAACAAGGCTGTCGTGAAACCAGGATTACCTGTACTTACTAAGGTTTTGTTTGTGTTATAACAACACTATTGTGTTATAATGCAACCTCCTCCTCTTCCAACCACTAATTTATTTCTTCATTTATCTGAAGCACTTATATCCTACAACAGTGCAAAAGGATTCTGGGCAACTTAAAAGATTTTAAAAAGAAGAAAATAAGCAATGCTTACAACGGCAAAAAAAGAAGTGACTTATGACCACTTTTCACACTTATAACCATTGCAGTATCCCCATGGTCACATGATCTACATTAAAATGCTTGACAACTGACTCACATTTATGACACTTGCAGTGTACCTGGAGTCATGTGACTCCCTTTTGTGACTTCCTGACAAGCCAAGTCAAGAGGGAAGCCAGATTCGCTTAACAACCGTGTGTCTAATTTAAGAACTGCAGTGATTCACTTAACAACTTGGGCAAGAAAAATCATAAAATGGGGCAAAACTCACTTAACAAATTTCTCACTTAACATACATTTGGGGCTAAGAAAATCAAATCTGAAATTAAATCTAGAATATATCAAAAACAAAAATTAGCTACAGAAAGTAAAAAAAACAAACACCCCAACCTAAGACAGATACCCCGAGAGGCAGCTGAGACTGACAGTGCACCAAAAGAAACACTTTTAACCTGTGTATGGACTTACAAGGTGGGATCTGTATGTATACTTCTAGATTCATACTCAAAAGATTTTATCTTAGCCATGCTGCACAAACCTTAGAAGAAATGAGAATTTTCATTTAGCCCTTTAAAAGAGGCCCCTAAATGGTGTTTAAAGGTAACCCCTTGGTCTTAAAGGGTTAATGATGAGGGTGTGAGGCACTCTGAACCAATCCTTTTGCCCCAAGTGGGGTTGCAGCTCAGAGGTGTTATTCAGCAGGTTCTGGCCAGTTCTGGAGAACCGGTAGCGGACATTTTGAGTAGTTTGGAGAACCAGCAAATACAACCTCTGACTGGCCCTGCCGCCATCTATTCTTTGCCTCCTGAGTCCCAATGATCGGCTGGGTCTTCTTTTGTTGCCCTGCACAGGAGAACAGAGCTGGAAATCAGGTTAGTGGGATGGGGTGGGAATGGGGATTTTGCAGTATCCTTCCCCTGCCACGTCCACCAAGCCACGCCCACAGAACCATTTTTGAGTCGCACCACTGTTGCATCTGGTTCACCAATCAAAAAAAGTGAGCAAAGACTCCCATGGCCACAGTGTCTATCTGTTGCAAGGACAGGAGCACCTATAAGTCGTGGACCTGCTGCTTTGGGGTAGACCCTCTTCAAGCACTGGGATTGGATATCAATGGCAATCATCAGTTCGGCCATGGGTAGCAATGAAAATCTGGGTATCATCAGCATATTGATGATACTGAACCTCAACCTGCCATTAAGTGGTTTCAAGGAAATATTAAATACAACAGAGAAAGGATTAGACCTGTAGCAAACCACAATGGAAAACTCCCTGGGCTCACCCCCCAACTGAGTGGAACCATTACCTGAAGACGGAGTGGAACCAATGGAAGAGAGTACTCCAATCACCACCTCCTTCAGGCTCTCCAGGAGGATACAACACCCAAACACTATTGTAACCTTCTAGGGAAGGGGTGTCAAACTCCCAGCACCATGTTGTCGTCATGTGACGTATTGCGACTTTCCCTTCATTAAACTGGGGAGAAACATTTGAGAAAATCTGTGGTTTTGCTAACAAAATGGTGCATTAATGGGTCAGAGTAGCCAGGTAAGAACTCTTGATGCTGATTCCTCCCTAATAGAAACTTGGCCACCCAAAAGTTTGCTATTGGATGTTCAGCCACTGATGCAGTAAGAGAGTAAAAATCACAGTGTAAGTGCTAGTTGTGTCATTAAAGTCACATGTAGACTATGACATGGGCTTTAGACTGGATTGTACTTCAGCTTTTTTATTTGGCTTCTCTACTGAATCAAGGGTCTAGGGACTAAAATCACTGTGAAGATTCCTGTTGTTTAAGAGACAAAGAGAATTCATTCATTATTTCGTTCTTTCGTTCTTTCTCTTTCTTTCTTTCTTTCTTTCTTTCTTTCTTTCTTTCTTTCTTTCTTTCTTTCTTTCTTTCTTTCTTTC